>JAWQUT010000735.1:145648-179112 GCA_033807755.1 Ellobium chinense
ATATATATATATATATATATATATATATATATATATATATATATATATATATATATATATTTCACATCTATGACTCAGTAAAACAAATTGTACAAATATGAAATTTAGCCCACAAGGTAATCCCCAACAGTTTTTCCGATGCAAATATGTTTAGTCAGACTGCAACAGTAACAGGTAAATCAGCCTTTGAAGGCAAATTAAAAAAGTCACAAGCTAATGTGTTTTCATCTACATAATAGACAAGCGTGTAAACCGGTAGTAAGGAAGGGAGTCCAGACGAAGCGAGATGTTTCACCACAAGCCTGATAGCTCTGACTGATGATCCCACGTAATTAAACATGTTGCTAGTATGACTAAACAAAGAAGCTGGCTTTCTCCACATCGGTTTCCTAATACTACAACCACTATTCATCAAAAGAAAGGTGTTCTTTCTGGAGCTATCAGTTTGAAATTCATATGCGTACTGGCTCCTTCTTAGGAGCAAGCACAGTAGCCTGGTCTATCCACATTCTCCCTCCCTTTTCAGTTGTTCTGTCCTCAAGCGACCACGTGCTTGCTTTACTCCATTTTCTCAACCACGGAATGATTTTCTCATTCTTCCTTAAAGTCTTTTCCAGACATTCTGCTAACATATACCAATCTGTGGTAAGGAAGCGAGTGCAGACAAGGCGGGGTGACTTCTCTATGACCTCCAATCAGTGATCCCACATTGGCAGAAGAAGATGTATTTCTTAGTGCGATAAAAAAGGAGATATTTCTCTTTACCTCAGTTTGTTCATACTTGTACCAACCAGTATCACAATACGAAGTTGCCCTATCTGGGGCTATCAGTTTTGGAATTTATAATAATGTGTAGTAACTCCTTTTGTCTCTGGGTCAGCACTGGAAGGGAGGCTACTTCATAAATTCCCAGACAATGGATCACGGAGTAGCTTGGCCTGCGCACGTATGGTAAATACAGTATCATACACATTTTGTAAAGCTAGTGGGATTGAAACTTCGTACACAATGTTCCCCAAAATCTCATGAAATAGGCCAGTGATAGTATGCTCACAATCTTCTTTCAAATGATCTGCGGTACGTTACTTTTTAAATTGTGCAGGTCAGCCTGTGACTATTTTTTTTACTTCAAATACGAAAGAATGATATGGACTACAGTATTAGATATGATGCGTATGTACCTCACCAGTTATAATTACTGATTAAAGAAAAAACGTGCTTTGGTATGGAAATGAAACAGTCCAAGGCTATGAGAAATTTAAAAAAAAACATGCATAGGCATTATGCACGAGCTTGTTGTTTTTTCCCTGGTATCAGAGCATTTCGTGTGGTCAATTCCACGCCCACCGAGTTCGCCAAGTCACCTCTCCAAAGATCTCAGGAGGGGGAACCCGAGAGTTGCAAAGCGGCTTTTTATGAACTCCTGGGGCTGGACGGGTGGTATCCTCCGGCCAGATTGAAATGGGGGTGGGGAGTCGTAGCTTATCCCCGCTTAGGATCACCGTGCCGACAGGTCAATGACAGGGCCTACTTTCGGGCCTCTGGGTGCAATGAGGTCCTAGTTGGCTACCCCGACTCGCCACTCCACGGGGATAGTCTGCGTTCGAGGGGACGTGGGATGGAGGGCCACCCGCCCTAAGAAATCAGTGGCTCTGCGGAAAGCTCCCGTTCTCCCGAGGGGTCCAAGGCTACGAGCGAGCACAATCACAAAGCTGAAATTACAAAAGAATCCATGACGTACTACGAGTGCCACGCTGTCACCAGAAGTATACGTTACTATTTAATGGTATGGGGCCTGCGTGCGGTAGTTGTGACTCGATCGGTCCATCGGGTAAGGAAAAAAAGATAAAGATCCCGGACCGGTTTGCTTTGCAAGAGAGCGGGGGTGGCGAATGCTCACTGGATGAACACCCTCCCTATTCCCTATCCCCAGGGCAGCCCAGGCTGATGTCCCTTCAGCTCACCCTGCCTCAGGGGCCTGGCCACTCTACCGCTGGGCACTCAACTTGCTTTGGACTGTTGCGAGATACCCTTTGAGAGTCGGTGGTCTTCCTGTCTATGGCAGTCGGACCACCTGGGGTAGAGCTCGCCCACCAGATTGGAAAGAGTGTGATGGTTCGTACCTCCCCTGCACGAGCCCATCAATGACTGGCACGGTCGTTACGCCGTCGGGCATGTATGGCCATAAGCGCTCGAAATACATGCCTCACCTGTGTCGTTGTCAAGATTCAAGATTCAAGATTCAAGATTATTTATTACTCAGGTTTTACAAAGAAACACATGAGCATTAACATTAGTAACAACAATACGTATTAGAAAAAAAAAAAAAAGGAAAAAAATGGAATGGACAGGCAAATAATATAGTAACAGTTGCTGTTAAATGTAGGTGCTATCGGCTGGTATCACAGAAGACATTCAGTTTTATGGTTTATAACTATTAAGTACAATTTTGACGAGTTTACACAGGTTCTTTAGTACATCATGGCAGGTACATGTCATAAGGTCTTTATATTTCCGCATGTTAGGTCTAAAAGTAAACGAATGGGGTATATATNCGGCTCGGACACTGGTCGTAGTCTTCTTCATCCCGCAGATACCGCTCTTTGGGGAGATTCGGACTAGCGGCCCCAAAGCGTCGTCACCGTAGCAACTGTTGTTTTCCCCCAGTTGTCAAGACTTATTTATAAAAAACGTTACAAGATTTTTTTTTTGTTCCTCGTGCGATTTCATCACCTGTATAATTATTGTCAACATTATCTATTTGTCTGTTTACATTATACTCATCATCCATCATCCTGTGATTTGCTACGATTGAATTCTATGTGATAAAAAAAAATGTATGTCATAAATAAAGTTGATTTTTTTAAAAAAATGCTCACATTCTTCTGGCTTAAGACCAGTTATTGCAAATATTAAAAAGAGCATAAGAAGTTTTTTCTTTCCAAATTTAGCAGTCGTATTTAGTGTACAACAGTTATTTCGCCAGTTTTCATTTAGCAACCTGTCTGCTACTAAATATGAAACCTCATATTGAGCATACACTGTCTGCTCCTTTTGAAAAGTAGCTGGCCAATACTACGAACAACTCAGTTGAGGGGCGGAAGATGGGAGATGCATGACTCTGAAAATGAGCGGGTCACTGAATGGCCTCAGAAACATTCCATCCAATATTCTGTGCATGTGTGAACCAACAGACTGATGTTATGCCCATTCCTGGAATATGGTACATAACAGAAAAACTTCTTAAACAGTTTTACATGAAAATTCTGTATCATTGAAATGGTTCAGCTAACAGGAAAACGACTGTTATGATTTTGGTCTTGGTAATGATCAAATTAATTAGAATGTTTCTCTTAGTCACCTGCCGCTCATTTGATAAATAACAATTATCTAAAGAAACTATGCATACCTCGTGATTTTAACTTACAGTCAGCATCAGAGAAGACCACAGCCCTTTTAGGGTTATACGGAGGCGACCCCTCTTCAGTTTCATTAGTAGAAGAAGCCTCATCAACATCCCTAAAAGACTCCCTCAGTGAACGCGCGATGGCTTCATTCAGTGCTTTTGCATTGCCAATGATGAGAAGGGGAATGTCTGAGTCATCATTCTCATCCAACTCCATCTCTTTTGAATTGGGCATTACGGTTTACCTACTTTACAAACTGTAAATGAAAATTAAAAAAAAACAAAAACACTCATGGTTGATTCAACCATATCTGAGTTCGGTTTTTGCCTCTGTTCTTTATTTCTTAACACCCCAATCAAACCTTTTCCTAAAGCTAAGCATGAAATTGTTCGTAGTTACACTATAACCTTTTCATGAACTGTCCATACATCACGTGATTGGATCTGCATTCATATACACATCCTTTAGTTGTTCTATAATCATAACATTTCTAACATGCAAGAACGATTGGATATAAAATTGCATATGATCTGCATTGAAGTGCATTACAAGCTGAGTATCCTGACATCAGTGGGACATACACAATTGCATAAAATAACGAAGACGGCAAAAAAAAAAAAAGACAACAAAAAATGACAACGAAAATGATACTAACAAGAATCCTAGGGTTATCCTCGGATTATCTCCCCTCTGTTCATATATTTCTATCTGTCTTCTTTACCCTGCCTCCTCCCCTTGATTGAGTGGTGCTGTGAAAATGAAGGATGAAGTGATCTAGAATGCACTGTTAGTGTTGGGGAGAGGGGCTGGAAGAGTTAGTCGCAACTGGTGCAAGCGCTCCTCATCGGTCATGCAGCAGAAAGTCTAATGCAAAAATGAATTATTCAGAGGACCTGGTATTAAAGAAGGACTTGGATGGGGACTGAAATATAACTGTATGTGTTGAGTTCAGCAAAACTGAAATAAGTTGATGATCCAAAGTGGACTAGTCTGTATTAGGCTGAGTAGTACTAATCAAGTCACTGTAGACAATAATTCATCTTATTTATCAACACAGATGATAGAAATGTGCATTAAAAAAAATAAATTAGGCCCATATGGAATTCAAAATGTATTCGGCAACCTAGACTAGGCCTCAGAGTTTGATATATTCCCAACCATTCAGGTATCTTCTCCCATATTTATCTCTGCCTTAACGCTTTCTACTCCCCCACTGGACCCCGCCATGCGATACAAAGCCTCTCTCTGCAATCTGACACTCTATAGTCTGTTTTTTGTTTTTTTTTTAATTTGGGGGTGGGGAGGGGGAAGGGGCAAATCTTGTTGAAAATTCACTTCAGGCTCCAACTAAGTTTATTCTCTAAAATAAGCTAATATCCCTAGACTTTCCCAAGGCATGCTTGCTGAGGCTGGGTAAGGCAAGAGAGAATCTGATTGTCAACTCTTTGCTTGAGTCAAAGGACTCTGCCTATCGGTCTTATTATTAGTCTATGCTTTTTCTTGCCTAACCCAAAACCTGTTCCTAATCCTGCCATTACCCCTAACCTTGGGGTTATCTACATGGGAGGATTTATCATTTAAATGCATTTACTGCTTTACAAGAGACAACAGAGTGCAGAGTTTTACAATCTCGCTTCAATGTCAGCTCATTGTTCATGAATCTATTCAGACGACAAGGAGCCTTGCAACTTTTTAACTGACCGGAAACAAACAGTATAAACATTCGTTTCTTCCTTTTCATTCCGTTCCAAGTTTTTACAAATATATGAAAGCTTCCCAGCAATCTTACAATACTTCCGAGGTCATGCATATTTTCGACATGGAGGTACTGGAATGCAGGGAAGAACAGATTGGCATCATAGTTACCAAGGTAACAGAAGCAGGGACTGTGGCTTTCGACAATAAACGCCGTGTGGATGCAAAGCATAATGATTGTTTATATTTCATAAAGTTGAATTTGATCACTCGGCATGCACACTGAGCGTGTTGTCTGATTGTGTTTGTTTTTCTTTCATCAGTTGAGTAGGTTACTCTTCCACCGTATTCTAGAGTCCTGACTTAACCTCGCCTCAACTCAACCCTCAACTCAACTTACCTGTTCAGTTAACTTATGTTCCTGACGAGACATGGTCAGTTCAAGTGTATGTGACATATCCAATAACATTATAATAATATAATGCTTTTCTTTTCATGAACTCATGAACTGTTAATGCAATATAAAGGAAGATACTCAAAAGGCTTAAATCTCAACCAACTGCTGGTTTTGAGATTTCACTAAAAATCTCATTAAATAGATCTATGGCTAGTGACTACAATGTGACTAAATTAAGTAATATTGTAAATAAAACAAACTATGTTTCATTTCAAAGGAAACTGAATGGGGTTTAATTATAAGTAAAACTTAAACACACAAAGACCCACATTTATATTGCATGAATTTGTAAATTGGAGGACAATACATATTCTTAACATACCGTTTGTCTTGAAAGCAAATATCCAGATAACTTTTTTTTTAATAGGCAAAAAAAATTTGTAGTACTAAAAGCCAAGCAAATCAAGATTATCATAAGCGTCTAGTCTACATTCAAACCTGCAACAAGAATACAAAAATCTTTATTGCTTAACTCATTCCATCTTCGATATACGTTGCCGTGGCTGCGCCAATCGATGATGTATCGTCGATATCAAACTCTTCATTTGTTTAGCTACCACAGGTCTGGTTTGAAAGTTTTTAGTATTTATAAGTAACGACAATTCCCAAACAGTAAACTTCCATTCATGAAATCAGCGTTAGTTTTGAGTTGTTGGATGTGATTTTTCTTTACTACAAGAAAATAGTTGCCTGGCAAAAACGTGGGAAACATATTGGAATGGAATGAGTTAAGTTAGGAAAATTATATGAATATACTATATTGAGAAAATACAATTTACAATCAACAATATAGTCTTTGTAACAGCATTGTCTCTTGACCACATAAGTGCTCTGAAAGAAATATGAAAATAGTAACAAAATGATATTTTTTTTAAAAAATATGTAGCCCAGCACCATAAAACAGCTCTCTTTTTCTCACTTACAATTGCCTGTATTCTAAAAACAATGTACCTTTATTGGAGTCATTTCAGATTTATTTGACTCATAGCAATATATTATTTCCAGAAATATTGAATCTGTAGATGGGGTATAAATGGTATTAATTATTAAAAACAGAGTGCACACAGAATAATAGCTGAGATGGTTTTTCCATAGACTATGAATGTACTGTGCTTGTATTAATAAACATCAAAACAGTGCTGTTTGCAACAATTTCTTTAGGAGGTGTCTCGCACTGACAGAATTCAATCGAAATCCAATATGACCGTCGTTTTAAAGTCAAGATGGAAAATTTGACTACCCCTGAAACATAAGTTGGAAAATTCGGCTATCTGCAAGAGCCTACTCTTGTTATTAACGTTTTTCATTTTATTTTACACTGAGACTGCCGAAAATGTAGGCTGATGGAAATGTAGACAAGTGGGTTTTGATGTTCACATGCTGAAAGTCGTTTGATATTATATGTAAAAGATTTCTTACCTCCCTTTTTATTGTTGCAGATGCTTATCTGAAAGTCCAATCTAAAACAAAAGCTGTCCTGTTAGGGAGGTCATTCAACAAGATTTTAACAACTCAGACAACTGTGTGTTGCTCCTGAAGACCTGCAGATATGGCTGTACATTTTGACCATCGTCTTGACACTGAAGGGGCGGGAATCAATACCAACATTGGATGGCTAAAAAGTTCTCCAATTCTGGCCGTCATGGCCTACAGGGAAGATCGAGGTGGAAATGTCATGCTTTTCAATGAAGAGGTAAACCTACTGATTTCCTGATTTGATTTTATAGGCAAAGATATGTTGAAATATGTCAACCGTTAACATTGTCATTATATTTTGAATAGAGAGTTTACAATTTGAATGGCCAAGAAGTAATATTTCGGAACTGCAAGTGACAGTAACTCTGCAGTGGATCAAAAATCCTCTTGCGATTTTCTTCCTATAGCCAACAGAGAAACAGTTGTGAACACATCATTCATTGTAGAGATTTGCATTTGCCATGAACACACCATCTAATGCAGAATTAGTACGTGTTTATCATGAACACTGGGGTTGAAGTCCATTACACGAAATAATGAAACGGATATGGCTCTGTGAAAGTTACAATGAAAATAGGGTTAAAAACATGAAATATGAATTATGAAGCATGATGTAATAGTTTTGAGGGAGTTAACTTTGGTTAAAGGACCCACTTTGTGGCATCGTTCTATAGTATTATCATGTTGAATTTCCTTAAGATTTGATGGAGATGGATGGTGGTGGAGAATTTTGTTTAGTTTTTATGTCTTTTTTTTTTTTTTTCACAAAATTTCACGTGCTGTATGCTGCAGTTATTTTCCTGCTTACACAGCTTGCATTGAAGACTAGTACACAGGACCAGTGGTCATTATTATGATTTATATTTGAAGGGCTTCATGACAAAATGCATTATCCACCAATATGAATTTTTAGCTTATTCTACATACTTCATGTAGCAGTAGGAGTATTTAGTATACATGAATATTTCCATTCCATAGAAGGACATTTGATCTATATTATTTAAGACTTAAATTTCGCCTTTCACATAAAAATATGATTTGAATTTGGTCTGTTTTGCCACAACCCCCGAATGATGTATAATGCGTTTTGCCATGAAGCCCTTCATTTGTTTTAGACCCATTCTTTAGATGGCACCTCAAAATCTGTAAGTATCACATCCTCATCAGGGGCTGAGAGGACTTAATAACTTTGGCCATAGCTGCTTGAACTTTGAATTTCTACATATACTCTGGTTTGCACATACAGGATGGCCATGTGTGTTATTGATTTGGTACTTATGTAATCTTGAGCATGCCTAGTAAAGCTGTCTGGTTCTAATCTGTTTATAATCATAGGGTGAAAAACTTCAACACAAGCCTATTGCCCACCAAGGCCACCCAACATCATATGCCTGGCACCCAACACGCAAAATTCTTGCAGTAGGTTGGGAAACAGGTGAAATAACTATTTGGAATGAGCAAGACAAAGAATTAATTGAGGCTGCTCATCTGCACCGTTCAGAAGTAACAGTTATGCACTGGAGCACTAATGGAACCCGACTTCTCACTGCTGACACGGTATGTTTGCTAAGCTGTTTTTTTTTTACATTTATAATTTTGTCGACTGTAAACAGATTGGAAAATTCAATTTCAGTTGAAGTTCTATACACCTTTGTCTCCTACATACCTATTGTTTAGCTTTGAAGATTATACTTAAATTCATAATGGTGTCTTATCTACATGTTTAAACAGACAAAGCCAGTGCCCAATTCATCATTGTTATGGATTGTTCTACAGTTTCTTACCGGTTGATTACCTGTCAGGTATATACTCCTCAAGATTGCAGGCAGCAAGTCTTTGAACAGACAGTCAGCCATGTCCACCTGACTCAGGCTTATGGCAATATGAAGAATATTATGACTATGTCAGTTTGTTCAGTTTGTTCAGTTCTAGAACTGGAAGTTAAAACAAGCTTTTATGTCATAGCATCTCCTACAGAGTAAGCATCTCCCTCATAATAACTGATAATTTGCCACACATTCTGATGACCTGTTGGGTTTAATATTTCAGTCTGGTGTCATGATTGGCTGGAAATCTGATAGCAAAGGTCGTCTTGGTCAAGATCCATTTCAACACCATGTCCAAGAACCCATCACACAGATCATCTCAAAGCCACCTCCACCACCTGATCCTGCCATGTACGTACCAAAAGTTGGAATAGGGAAAGTTTGAAGACTGAAGTTTTAATGAATGAGTAGTAACTGAGAACATACACTAACCATGAAATACAAGTTAAAATATGATTCAGATTTTTCAGTGATAGATGCAATGGCTTGTAAATTTAATGCTCTAAGAGGGTATAATTTGAGGTTATTAAATGATAGTAGTCATGTCATCTTACGTCAATGGTAAATTTTCCAATGATGGCAGTCATTTTAAAGAGCAATTTTCTTTCTGTTAGGTACTCCAGGAAGGGCAAGCACCTGAATCTTTGTGCTAGCAATTATTGTAGAGTTGCAGAGGAAGCCTTCCTGGAGTATAATAATGTACAGGAGAGTTCACTAATCTCTTGTTTTGTAAATTGTTAGGGACATCAGCAGCCTTGCAAGAGCTGCTGTGAGTGGTGATGAATCAGCCCTTGACATGTTCAACTGGAAGCGTGGAGGCAAGAGCAAGATGGGACCCACGACATTTGGGCCACAAGAATCTTTGACCTTTTTTGTGGGAGGTGCAAGTGGTAAGTTTGGACTACTTGCTGTTTGGAGTATGCATGGATTTTCTAACTAAAACCCTTTGTCTTTCACATTGATAATGTACTTATGTAAACCTTTATCTCAGAAGAAGTTAGAAGTGATGTGGGAAAGCTCTGCCATCACTGTGTCAGAAAAATGTTGGTATGAACAAGAACATTTAGTATACGTAAAGGTACAGACATTTATCAAGATACACACACAGGCTTTATGAGCCAAATGATGAAGTTATAGAAATGTGTTCTCTTTGTGTGTTCATAATGTTTTTGTTCTAGGTGGTGTCTACTACATGAGTGAGCAAGGCAGATGTACACAGTGCTTCTCTGTGGACACACCTGTGAAGAAGCTCCTGTTCTATGAGGAGAAAAATGTCTTGGTCACCATCACTGAGAACCTCATGCTAACCCAGCATGCTGTCTTTGGGGAAGGAGATACTAAGGAAATACTGAGGGTATGTATCTTGTTGACAGATCATTAAAAGAAAACTTGTTATCACATTCATTCAGCTTTGAAGTAATTCTCATTTTAGAAACTTTGTTTTATGTTAAAGACTAGGGTTTTTCAGTGGAGACTGCAGTAAGGCACAAATTCTTAGGCTTCATTATATATTAGGCAATAGGCAAAGCAGCACTCAGAGCTATTTGTAATTCAGAATGATTTTATTTTGTACAGGTCAAGCTCAGTGGAAGGTCTGACAATCCTTCATTTATCTGGGCAGGCAAGGGCATTCTTGCCACAGCTACTGGAGAAATGGTGGTCAGGTGAGAATTCCATTGTGTAACCTGACTTGTATGCTCAATTTCCCTCACTCAAAGAGAGAGAGCCTTTGTATCCTCTTTATGGTGTATAGATGTGCTATCATCTATGTCTGACATGGGAAGATTGTGTATTATGCAGTTTTGAGTTTGTTACTAAGGATGCCAGCAAAGTATCACATTCGTCAGACATAGGCTGTTGCTCTTCAATAATAAAAGTAATTTTTGAGACATTTCATGTACTTTCATACACCATAGTAGGTCAGTTTATCTAATGCTGTTGGGGTCAGGAAAGAATCAGGCAAAGGCTTTCAAATGAATCAGATGAAGGTTATTTGGCTCCAAAAGAGCCAAATATGGCAACCCTCTTGTTACACTTCATTTTCCTTTAATTTGCAGGGAACACAGCACCAGTATCACTAATAAGAAAGTTTAGTAATTTCATTAAAAGTCTGTGTTCTATGCTTGTCGCTGGTATACAGAGTTGAAGAATAAGTTATGCAACCAGCATTTGGAAAAATTGTTCGGATATAACACTGATACTGGTAGAGAGCAGTGTGTGTCCATAAACAGGACAATATGCTTCACTTTGTGCTGACAACTTCTGAAACTATTTTCTCAGAATGTGGGACTTGGAACAAGATGACAACTACATCCTCTCTCTTGAAGGCCACTCAGGTTATGACACCAATGAGTCCATCATGTGCTTAGCCTACAACAGAGACAGTGGTGTGTTAGCTGGTGGGACCAATATGGGAAATATTGCGTTATGGAAGTATTCTCCTCCTATTGGAAACCGTAGGGTGGATGGTGACGAGAAATGGAAGCTGCAGGCTCCAGCCACAGTAGAGGGACCAATTAGGCAAATTGAGGTGAGCATGAACAGGATGGTTTATTCAGACTCAGGTCTTTTACCTCCTTTGCATGTGTTTTTTGGTATACATCATAAATCATACATACCAAATACACGATACTATGAAGTAGAGAGAGCAGTGTTCATTCCAAACCATTGGAAAGGCTAACCATTTTTTTTACAAAGTTTGAATAGAGCAGTTGCTCTAGAACACTGTAAACAAAACCAGCATACCACTTCTCCTCCCTCACAAGAAAAGGCGGAATCTTCATGATATATATACCTTTTGTGGGTGATAAAAACCCCTCTGCTCTTGGGATTGATGATCACAGTGAGGTGAATTAAAGCTGCAAAAACTAAAATGTATCTAAACTTATCTTGAGATCAATTATGTAACTGATATTTACAGCCTGAGACTTAAATGCTCAGTCTCAAGCTGTAAATATCAGTTGGCATATTAATAACGCACGTTTAGATGTGTGGGCATTGCCAGTGTTTTATAAAAGTACACAAATTTACGTTTTGCAGGTTTGAGCTTATGAAACAGTGGCATGATTAGTAAATAGTTTCATTTTTATCTTTCTCTCCAGTGGAGCCACAGTCGTGGGTTGATGGCAGTTAACACAATTGCCAATGTGTACATTTTGTGTGAACAAGTTATGAGCTTCAGTTACAGAGAACAGGTTAGTGTAAGATTTTGTTTTAAAATGTTCAGCAGAAGTCATAGTATGTGTATTACCTGATAACAGACTGATAGTGTGGTTTGTGCTAAATGTTGGGCTATTTAGTATTTTACTGTGAAATGCTTTTTCAGATTGTTTAGAATATTGACTTGAGAGTAACTTCAAGAATATCTTGGGATTTTTTGTGTTTGTGTGAGAATGTGCATTTTGTGAGCATTGCTGTTACTTAAGAACACAGCAGATTATACTGTGTCATTGTCCCTAGCCAACCTGTTTTTGTGTCTTTGGACACCTCATACCAGACACTGTGTCCTGTGCTTGTGCAAGCTTGTTGTTATGCTGAATGATTAATTGCAATGTAATTTACTGAATAACATTATAAAATCACCTCTTTCATAGACTGCAGTTGTCCAGTATGGCCCAGGAGCTCTTAGTATTGAGATGTTTTCTACTGCAACACACCATGACCTCAAAACAGAGATTCAAGTGAAGGGAATCTGCACAACAAAGGTGGGATAGATTACTGGGGTTGTGTTGACACATCAATTCATATTGGTATCTTGGGAGTGTAATTTTATTACAGCCATTTTTGTCTCTTTCCACATCATGAAGATCGAGCTCAGCTGGTTTATGCTGTAGTATGCACATAAGCAACTCAACCACCTTTCATATTTTGGAATTACTTTAAGGGTAGACATGGCCCTTTCCCACAGGTTGTAATGCCCATAACATGATGTGCAGCTTATTGTGAGTGCATTGGATTATACACAAAATCACACACCAGCATGCTGAATGATGCATTTTACTCCTTCAAGGATGATGATTATAGGACAACCATTATTTGCGATTAAACTAAAGTTAAGTTTGCTCATCATTGTGAAGATGGGTTGGGGGCCTTTGGTAAGAAAAGGACCCATGCTTTCATCTACAAGTCAAGCAAGTTATTGAAATTTCCTTGGAGGTATTTCTGGGTATATCTATGCAATAGTAAAATAGAGAATATATGTAGCTTATTGCCTCACAAAGGCGGCCAATAATTTATAATGAATACCTGGAAGGATTTACATAACCTTGTATGTTTCTTCCCCAGGATGCGCTAGCAGTGTGGAATGGAAAACGAGTCATTGTTTATGAATATTCAGCAGACAGAAGTATGATAAAGGCCTCAGGTGAGTCGGTTGTGAAAGTTTCTTGTAGTTTTTTTACAGTAAGCTGGATACACTGCAGAAACTGGAAATACAGATTGATGTTCCATTACTGTATGATTTCAGAAACAGTTTAAGGCAAGAGGAAAATAGTTGTTCCATAGAGTAATGTGGATTTTTGATTTCAAAGCTCGTTTTGCACTCTACTTCAGCTCTTGGTTTCATCTGAGATTAGTTGGGATTATTTAATATTCTGACATTTGCATTAGTTATCACCCATGTTCAGATTGCCTTTTGAAATTATCATTTATCTTCTTGCTTATTCTCTTGCTGGTACCCTTAAAAATCTGTTGTTGTTTCCCACTTAAATTTATGTATTTCAGGAACCTTTGCCACAGATGCTATGGTCATTGTGTTGTATGAACAGAATGTTTATACTATTGAACAGAATAAAGTCCAAGTTCGGACATTCCAGGTAAGTGTCATGAAATGTGCGCACTAAGCAAATGACATATGATGGTGATAGATCAGTAATCTAATTAAAACTATGTAGAGCAAATTCCAAAAGAATTCATGTTGACATGGGTGTAATGTGTAATGCAGTCCTCTCACTTATTTTTGTTTGACTGTAGAAAATAATCTTGAAGTCTGTCACAAGTAGCTCCGATAGAGGAAAAGTCATAATATGTTACCTGCATAGGTGGCAATATGACCTGTTTATAACTTAAATGAGTATCTCATCATATGTTAGTCTGAGTTGCCTCTAGATTAAAATAACATTGCTTATAAGTCATGCATCGAAGTAAGAATTGCTAATGAACTGAGAATGATTGTTCTTTTGATTTTCTTTTTTTTTCTTTTGCCTGATTTGTTATCTAGGGCACAGTAAAGCAACTGATGACATTTGCTGAGCCTGAGGGACATCCTGTCAGTCTTGATGTATGTGGCAGTTACCTTGTAGTGGCCACAGATGTTGGCATTTTGCGTGTGTATGATCTCTCAAGGAGGTAAGTAGCAAGAAGATTATTTCTTATTTAAAGGCATAAAACTTGCTTAATAATTTAATTCTTTGATGCTTTTCTCACTCATTTTTGTCTTTTTTTTTTTCAAGAGTAAACTTCTTTGTTGTGATGTCAAAAATAATTCAGAGTCTTTTGAACTGTCAAGGCTCACTGATAAATTCTTTGTTCCTCTTGTTTCAGGGAGGCTAAAGCTCACAGTAGCCCCAAGAATCTCGCAGACGTCATTCCTGGTTTTGGTGCCATTATTTCTGCAAAAGTCAACTGTGCTGGCAATAGAGTTAGTGTGCAAGTTATGTCTGTAAGTAATATGCCGATGACATGTAATTATTATGGAGCTTTATGAAGCAAAAACACCGAAAAGTTTCAGAATATATTTTCTCTTTCAACATTTTTAAATGAAGACATGTTATTTGTGTCAGAACATGAGCAATTTATGATACACTCAGGAAAGCGTAGAAGAAGTTGGATGGACTTCCATCTGCAAATAAAGCACAGCAAATCCTTTATGACTGAGTGAATGACATAAATATGTTATAGACTCTTCTGCTTATCTCTTTGGACAAAAGAGGCATGTTAACTTTGGTGTTAACACACATCAGTTTATCGCCAAGTCAGGGAGTTTTACTCAGTCTTTAAAAATGATAATGAGTCTTCCTTCTGATGTTTCTTGACACCTTTTCTAACCCGTGTCACCAGTCGGATGGCAAACCTGACCACAAGATGTACTTTTGGGATGTAGAGATGGATACTGTGCAGTACTTCAACTTTGAGACTGGTCGTGGTGAGCAAGACGATTATCCAAGCCCAGGAAGTGCTCAAGAAGCAGATGATGATGACACAAATGATGCAGAGAGGTAAAAACTTTATAACACTAAGTCATGGGAGATTTTAAGGAGGGTGATAAGCAATAACATTTGTCAGAAAAATTGCTACTAGAGTTTATTCATCTTTTTGACATTTCTCAGTTAAAGCATTCTCTGATGCTGCAGCATAGCCTGATGTGGTAGATTTATTTATTTGTGAACCGTTCTCAGTTAGATGAAGGCGTAGGTGACATGGATGTAAGTCATCTTAAAATATTAAGAGAAAGTATATTTTAGCAACAACGAGTTGAGATGAGTACTGAAAATAACCATGTGATTGGTTGGAGTAACCATACATGATTATTAGTGGTTAATATTTATACACAAATCTGTTCAGTTCGAAAGCACTGGGCCAAGTAAAGACAAGGAGGAACTATTTTCTGTATGTCTGATTGATGAGCTTCTTTACGCAGTTGTTACATTCCTTTGCCAGAGGCAAGAATCAGGCAGCAAAAGACATAGCAGGCCGCTACCCAGTTTCGCAATACTGGGATCCAGCAGAGCCCAAGCTGTTTGTCTGTGAGGCTTGGATCTTATCAGATGCAGTGGACCTAAACCAGAAGAAAAGACATTCTCTGACTAAGATCATTGAAGAAGGGCCTGTAAGTTCATAATCGTACATTGTGTTTCTGTCTTTTTAGTTACTGTTGACTTGAAAAGATTGTTGAAAAGATCATAATTTTGTGAATTTTTTTTTGATACACAGGGATTCATATTGAGAATTACACCTTTACACCACTATGTCAAACAATAGTGAATTCTCAAAGTTTGTGCATTCAATGTTTACCATAGTAAGGAGGAGAAAGGTTGTTGGTGAAAGGAGTAGGTAAAATGTCAGGCATCTTTTGTTAGAGCTGTCTCACTCTAAAATTGCTGTCTGTTATGCTTTAGTAATAAAAAGCTATTACTTCTCTTGTGACCTTGCTTAACACTGATAATTCAGGTTGGACATTTCAAGTTTCAAGAATGTTTTGCAAATTTAATGTTCTTAAACATTATCATTATTTATAAAAAGTTTGTGGCAGTCTTTGACAAAATTTTGACGTGATGCAGTTTACTTTGTTAATAAGTTAGGGAATGCTGTCATTCACTTATGTCATAAAATTTCTTGTACTTTTATTCTCATACGCAGGTTGAGGTCATGGTGATCTCATTATTCTGTACTCCAGAGAATGGAATATTAATACAAGACAACTTCTCTCTACCATCGGAATTCAGTCGCCTGATGGGAGTTGAAGTTCCTTACTACATATTCACAAGAAAGGTATCTGTTTGTGTTATAACCTCTTGAAAACATTGCAGTTATTTTCAGTACTGGATCACCACATAGATGCATTGCTATAATATTAAACATCATTGATCACAATGTTAATGCATTGCTATCATGTTTAACCCTAGAGGAACTTAATTAATGCATTGCAGTTGTGTTTAAATTGTATGACCACTGAACGAATGTATCACAATCAAATTTGAAGTTGGTTACACATGTTTACATTGAATTAAACTCTACTGTGATAAATGGTTTTGTAGGATGAACATCTTTATTGTGAAGGAAATGTGATGAGGCAGCTTGGCAGAGTGTTTTAGAGACATACCTCATCCAAAGCATTGGGTTGCTCTCTGCAGAATGTGATTCATTTATGTTCTTTCTATGAAGTAAATAAAGAAGTGGCATCCAGAAGCTGTTATTGTAATGCATTCTGCATTTTGCCCTATGAGAACCTAATTGTCTTAAGCACCAGTTTGAGCAAAATCAAATTATCACAAGTTTGGGAATCTTGGACTATCAGACAACCTAGTCAGCACTGTTTTATATCCAAATAGACATTATATCTTCTGAACTAAGATTAATGGAGATTCAAAAAATTGATTTGGTTTTTCTCAGTAATGTGCCAGTTACAGTTGAGACAAATGAGTTCTCCAGCAGCAGTTTGTCCTTTTCAAAAAGAAATTTACCATTTCGCAAATTAATGTGTGACTTTTACATTGCAGGGTGAAAATAATCTAGAAGAACTGCAGACAGAGAGCGGAATGTTAAATCCAGAGACAGGTGCAGTGTCTTACCCTAAACTGGTAGCTAGGAAGATCATGCGGGACTTTGTGGGTCTTGAAAACAGTGACAAGGGCACAAGGGATGCTATGATGAACTTCAGCTTTTACCTAACAGTGGGCAACATGGATGAAGCCTTCAAGGCTATCAAACTCATCAAAAGGTTGGTCTACTGTTGTAGTTGTAAGCTGACAATCCTTTTATGGCTTGTCAGATTCAGATTCACAAGGGTATTTCCATTGTAGCGATGCTACAAAATATGGACACCTTTGTACTGTACAAAACAGACAAATGGGCATAAGAAATTTTGTGCATGATTAAGAATCAATAGATGGGCCATTTTGCCTGTCCTTCTCTGTATCAGATGTTTGCCATTAACATGTTAGAAATGTCAAGACAGCTTTGCAGTAGGCTTTCTAACTGCTGGAGGTGACATCAAATGAGACACTGACTCCCTGAGTATTTTTACTTTTATGTACAGTGAGTCTGTATGGGAAAACATGGCCAAGATGTGTGTGAAGAGTCGTCGCTTGGACGTGGCCAGTGTGTGTTTAGGTAACATGGGCCATGCCAGAGGAGCCAAGGCGCTTAGGGAGGCAATGAAGGAACCAGAGCTGGATGCCCGAGTCGCTGTCCTGGCCGTTCAGTTAGGCCTTTACGTAAGTCATATTTGTTGTGCAGTTAGGGGTGAGAAGTATTCAGAATGATACAAACTTGTATTTTCAGTCCTTTCACATAGTTGTGGTGGTTAGTAAGCTCCTAGTTTCACTACTGTGTACTTTATGACACTAGAAGAGTAACCTAGCCATTCAGTTGGGCCCTATTATAAATGTTCTTTCCTAGCCTTCCAGTTGGGCCTATCGTAAGTGTTCTTCCGTTCGCTAACCACTATGAGAACCATTAGATATCATAATCACCATGCAGCCGGTTTGATGAAATTCAGAATGATGAAAACTTGATTTCTTAGTAATCTCTGTACATAACTCCGTTATCAAGATTAGATCTAGTAAGTTCAAAGTCTCACCACTGAATATAGTTTTCAACACTTGAGCGGTAGACTATATTGATGTCTTTTGAAAACACTGATGCCAATTTGTAGATTGTGTTGTTATTTCATTTCATGAGTTTTAAATGATTCAGAAGCATTTGTGAACATTTCACTTTGGCAAGTGGTATCTCTCATTAATTGCAGGAGCTTTCCTTCCTTCTTGCTTAGCTCAATAAGACAGCTTGATTTTGCATGTGCGTAGATTTCTTTTGCATGTGCATGCAGGCTTATACAAATTTAATGTATATGAAAATGTTTAGTAAGCCTTTTTGTGTTGCAAAATAATCAAATGCTCCGCTTCAAACAAGATTGTATCTCATTTCTGGTATTCATTTTTTGCAGGAAGATGCAGAGAGGCTTTTAAGGAACTGCAAGCGTTATGATCTGCTCAATGAGTTTTATCAAAACAGAGGGCAGTGGCAAAAGGCAAGTTATATTCATGGTGTATAGATATACTGTATAGATGACTGTGAGAATTTCTTTTGGTTATGCGGGGATGGGGAAAAAGTTATTTAATCATGCATCTGTTTTACTGACATGTTAAATTGCTCACTTTACAACACATAATAAAATATCCTTTGATTACTTAAGAGTTATTGACTGACTGAAAATTTGAACATGCACATGTTAGTTAGGATACATGGAGAATAATTCAAACAGGTTATCATGGCATTTTTAAAGGAGTTTCTCATGGTTAAAGTAACTTGTTGACTTGGATGTTTTGTCTCCCGTCACAGGCTATGGAAACTGCCGAAATGTATGACCGCATCCATCTGAGAACCACATTCTACAACCATGCGCGCCATCTGGAAGAACAGGGAGACACTCAGGCAGCCATTCCCAAGTAAGTTGATCTTTTAGAGGTATGTGGTTGTTTTCATTGGTCAGTCCTCATGATTTTCTAATAGATGTATAAAGTCATAATAAAGGTCACATAAATTCACATAAAGGTTAAAACAGTTTTGTAGTCCATGCCTTAAGCATGACAGAATAAGTTCTTGACCAAATACGCAGACATTGTTTACACTGTTATAAAAAAAATAAAGCATGACAAAGCAGCAGATATTATGTACTGTGTTTGTGTGTCAAATCAGTTTTGGACATCATGTTTGTAGATTTCATTGTGTTCATTTATCCCACCGTAGATTAAAAGGGTTTGTGATATATTCATGGTGAACTGGTTTTTTTTCCTAACTATATGAAAACGTATATTGTTCACTGCAGCTATGAGAAATCTGAGACCCACAAATTTGAAGTGCCTCGCATGCTTGCTGATGATCCAGACCAGCTAGAAGAGTATGTCAGTAAAACAAAAGACAGGTAAGTATAGTCCACTCATATTTTCCTTATCATTGGGTATCACATCAATGGAAGCTAAATTGGTGTGGTGTGACAAATTATTTTTCAAACCTGCTTTGCCTGTTTAAAGCAACCATATTTATTTTCATGTTTCTTCCCGTTTGTGTGTAAAGCTTATTGTAGTGTCGTTATTCTCACACTTTTCATGTCTTGAAATAAATTTATGAGATGATATTTGTAGACAAATATGTAAGTTTTCAGTATGGATAAATGAATGCCACAAGGAAATATTGTGTTTACTGCAAACACCATTTCAGACCTGTGGTGTCAGGATGTATTTCATCTCATGTAAAGTGGTCATTCTGAATTCATTCTGTATGGATACTCTGTGTTAGTTAGATGGAAGAGACACATAATGTTTTCAGCTTTTGATAGAATAAGATAAAAATCTTAAGTTATCTTAAGAAATGAAGACTGAGCTTGTTAGTCAAAATTTGATATTTACTCATAAACTCATAGTATGAGTCGACCTATAAATACAGTTATTTTCTTCCTGTTTTGCAGAACTCTTCGTCGTTGGTGGGCTCAATATATGGAGAGTACTGGAGACATGGAGACAGCCATAAAATATTATGAGACAGCCCAGGACTTCTTCTCTTTAGTCAGAGTCTATTGCTATTGCAGCAACATGGACAAGGTGAGCTATTGATTCAAGCCATGTTCACTAGGGATAAACGAGGATGGATCAAAAAGTTTGTGGCCTCATTAACAAAACACAGTAATTCTGACAGAGTGAATACAAGAGATTTCTCAGCAATGTCCCTTATGACATTATACCAGATTTTATAATGGTGACATTCTACCTCAGCAAATGACACATTCTAAGTAAGTAGAGATATGCATTTTCAGAAAATTATCTTTAATATAAACTCTGCTACATGGTATTCGTTTAATTTTTGTAAACAATAAAAGTCAGATAGAGCATGAAAGTTCATTTAGGGGCACAAGGAAGAAGTTTAAAAATGCAGCAAACAAATTCGGCCACTGCCACTTCAGAGCTTTGAGTTTGTGCATTATTCTGAAAATGCATACCCCTGTCTTAGTTAGAATGCTATCAGTTGGAAAGGAAAGACTTGTATCATAATACAATTTTGTTATGGTGTCATGAGGGACTTACAGAGGACTCTGATGTGTTTATTCACTATGACAAAATTCACAGATTTCCCTTTTTGATCCACTCTCCCACAATAGAACTTCATAGATAACTTCAAACTTCACTTGCGTAAAAACCCTTATACTTCTTGTAATGCTGTGGCTCTGAGGCTCTTCTGTCTTCAAATGATCTACAGACTTAATGGGAGTTTGAGAGGTCTTGCCATTTTACATTTTTGAGATACTGAAAGCCAGAATCAACAGCCTAGAGCTTGTGACAGTTTTACCAGTCTCTTGCTATCTTATTTCACATTTTTGTTGTGGCATCACAGTAGGTAATGTAGAGATGAAAAGACTGTTTTCTTGGCCTAACAATGCAATCACAATAGGCCATGGAGTTAAGAAATGATACAAGAAGAGAAAGCTGGGACAGGGAATAGAAACTTTTTTGCTCTGAAGGATTTCTAGAGTTTCTGCTTGCATGAGTATACTGCAGAGATTTGTAATCATGCCAGACAAAGAACTGGCTGAATGCTGATTATGAAGCCTCACACAGTGTTTTTGTTCTGATTAAGCCTTTTTACTGATATTCAGAATGAGTGGTTACAATATGTCAGAGGTTCTTGAAGAGCACTTCACAAATGGTGCAATAAATTTAAAATCGGTATGAAGCAAACATGAGTAGCATTGTTTTATGTGAACTTTGACCTTCATAAATTCAGCAACCTCTTTGATGATGGGCTTATGTTTTCTCTGCTTTCTTATCCTGTCTGTTCTTGTAGGCAGCAGAGATCTGCAATGAAACTGGTGATAAAGCAGCATGCTACTACCTGGCAAGACAGTGTGAAAATCAGGATCAAATCAAGGAAGCCGTTCACTTCTTCCAGCGGGCACATGCTTATGGCAGTGCCATTAGATTATGCAAGGTATACCTTGTGTTGCTGATGAGTGCATTGCAGTTGTTATGTTTTACTTAGAATGAGAGGGCTGGTAGTTTGGAAATATTGATATTACATGTCATTGTTTCCATTTTCTTGACTTATGAGATACACTTTATCTCCTACCTAACAGTCCGTCAGAATCAAGCCTGAAAGGATTAAGGTGAAGTAAAAGATTGCATGTCTCTCAGGTTAAGTGAAAGTACAATTAGATTAATGCTGTGGCACTTGAAGTTTGATTTGTTTGCCATATTTGTGTTCTTATAAATAATGACAGAGCAGATTAACACTTCGTGTACAACATTCCCAATATTGCACTCAGGTTTAGTTTTACCTCAGTGTACCAGTAAGGCAAATGTGCAACAAAGCTATACCATGAACTTACAGCAGGAGAGGGGCATTTAGCATGAGAAGGCTATGATTCACAGTGGGTTAAGCAGGGTAGAGCTTATAAAGCTTCAGTTGCAACATTATCATATCTGAAATTCAAACTCTAATAGGAGCATGGCTTTGAAGATCAGCTGCTCAACTCAGCTCTGATGGGTCGCCCTGAGGACATGATGGATGCTGCCAGATATTATGAGACCAAGCAAGGATACCAGGATAAAGCAGTCATGCTGTACCATAAGGTGAGCTACAGTCAACTCCACTTACTCATAACTCATCAGGAGCATGGAAAAAGTTGTGAAGGGAACTGAATTATTCAATAAGTTTTATGTAGAAATATAGCATTTTGTTCTATGGAAGATGTTGCGATTAAATAAAGGTTGCAATTATCCAGATTATGATTAAGTGGAGTTGACTATATGAGCTAATTGCGTACCATTCTCTTTATGTTCAGAGCTTAGAGCTGTCCCCAGCTGAAATATCAAGGATACAAGTGATTTGTCTTATCATTTTCCCAGAATGGGGCCTGTTGTCTTTAGTAATGACAATAGATCTTCATAAATACTGCCATAGCTGAACACAGTCTTTCATTAACACACAGCCCCTCAAAACATTGTGAATAATGCATTCTTTTGGTTTTTGAATGTGTTATCACATTTCACTGTCTCTAGGAGTATAATTATTGTGATTCACACAAACTTGACAGTGGCCTTTGTTCACATGGGCCCTAGGCTATCTGGTTGTCGGATTTGCCTTTTTGTACAAGATTTGTCTAGAACTTATGATACTATTCTATATTCCATTGTCCGGCTGACACAAAAAATGGCTGGGAGAAGCTTATGAAAATATGTTAACTGATCGATAGCAATTTGTATGCATACTTTCTGTGGTGCATTTTGAACTTGCAAGGCAGCAACAGTTCCAACATGACTGCTGAAACATATTTGATAGTTTAGTATAACTAGATAAAAGTACCCAGTGGAATTCCAGTCAAGGGAGGGAGATTGTATAAATTATGACAGTTCACTTCTGAGTATTATGACTGGAAGGATGGTGGAAACTCATATACATGTCCATGTTAGAATTAACACTTTTGATTGTTGTACTGTAAGGACAAACGCAAGAAATGCCTCTGGTCCATGTCTGTCTAATGAACAGAGGCAAATAAAGCAAATGAAAATGTGACGCTAATGGCTTAAGATAGCAGTTCATAGAAATATCATAGCTTATGACAAAGTCTATCTGGTGTACAACTATCTTTATCCCTCTTTGTCAGGCTGGTAACTACTCCAAGGCACTGGACCTGGCCTTTACTACCAAGCAGTTTGGAGCACTGCAGCTCATATCCAGTGATTTGGATGAGAGAGCAGATCCAGAGCTGCTGCAGAGATGTGCAGATTTCTTCTTGGAGAATGGCCAGTATGATAAGGCAGTTGACTTGCTGGCCATTGGCAAAAAGGTGAGGCATAAGTCCTAATAATATATGTAGAGATTCCATCGTGTAGAGATTTACTCTCTGTTCAGTGCTTTTGTGAGGTAATATTTGATATCATATTGAATTTGCAAATGAAGTGCCCTTATATGAAATTAAATTCATCACATCTCCTTGAAAAGTAGAAGAATGGGTTTTGGGAAGGTAAAGAAATAAGCAGATATTAAGCTTTAGAAATTAACAGAACAATGAGATGGAAGTTTCAGCAAGTGTGCCTTCCTCAGCAAAAAAACACATGTTTTTGTTTGTTTGTTTGTTTGTTTACTCACTCTTCATGTTTATAGTTGCTGAGAAAGGTATATCTGCCAAAATGTCCACTGCATTGTTCTGTTCATTTGTAAAGCTTGTTCTTTTACTTTTTTGTTTTGGGAGAGGACCAGTCATACTACTTCTGGACAAAGTGTATTTTCATTTTCTTGTACATGTATGTCTCTTGGTGCATCACAAATTAATGAGCAGCAGGAAAGATTATGTGGTCTCTCTTGAAGTAACAGCATGTATCTTCATCATACGGGTAAAGTCAAGTTAGATCTTCAGCATTTAGAATTAACTATTGACAGATGGACACTAGGGGTAGCTTGGGTCTCAAGAGTGAACCAGGTTCTCTTCCACCAGATTGGTGGATGAGTGAATGATCATTCTTTTTGTATTGCTTGGTGCTAATACATTGCTAACCTATTTCACTACTGTGACTCAGTATTTTATTTTTACATTTCTTCCATTTCCTCAACAGTTCTGGGAGGCAGTGAAGATCTGCATGGACCAGACAGTAGAAATCACAGAGGACCTGGCCGAGAAGCTGACCCCTGACAAAGACTTTGAAAATGACCCTATGGCCAGGTTAAAGATACTGGAAGCCATCGCAGAAGTGTGCATGCATCAGGGTGCTTACCATCTGGCCACTAAGAAGTTCACCCAGGCTGGAAACAAGATTAAGGTACTTAAGGGTGCTTTCTTCTTTCGATCTTTCATTGATGGATCAAAATTACTGTTCCCACATCATAATATTATTGTTACCGGACTCAAGGCTTTGAGCTGAGCAAGGATACACTTTCAAGCATGTCTTGCAGACCAGAATAGTTTCTCTTGTCTCATTTACACAGTTACACGATTTCATCAGGATTTCTTTCCCAGTGAAGAAAGTGAACAGGGAAGTCTGTCTAATTGAAGATTTTCTTGTACAAGCTTGTTTCAACTATGATAATTAGGTTTGAAGTAATGTATGTCTCAGCTGGATGTTCAGTTTTTAGTGCCTTTAAGAATGTATTACGTGGCCACTATACCTTCTGCTGTCGTCATCTCCTTTATCTTCGGCAGTGAAAGCTGCCCTAATAGAAATTAACAGTGATTTGGAATATTTTTAGTCAATGGCTCTTTGACTCACAGTAACAGTTTTCTTGTTTCATTGTCAACATTTGCTGTGACACATGCGGTCTCAGTTTTCACAAACAGAGAAATGCTTCTAAATATTTCATCCTTGTTGAAATGTCTATTCACCACTTTGCAAAAATGTAGACAATATTGATGCTCATGTATTTTCTTGTATTTTAATCCTTTGGTTACCTTTTTCATATTTATTTCAGGCCATGAAAGCTCTACTGAAGTCAGGAGATACAGAGAAGATTGTATTCTTTGCTGGAGTGTCAAGACAGAAGGAAATTTACGTCATGGCAGCCAACTACCTCCAGTCCCTTGATTGGCGGAAAGACCCAGAGATTATGAAGAACATCATTGCCTTTTACACAAAGGGAAGAGCCTTGGATGCATTGGCTTCGTTTTATGATGCCTGTGCACAAGTGAGTTAGCCATTCCAGTTTATACTTGTCTTTCATATTTGGAGGCATTTTAGTGTTAAAAGCTGAATGCTTTTAGAATTGAGCTTATAGTGCTGATGTGTTAGCATCTTTGAATCTACGTTAAAGTCTAGGAAAATTTGATGCCAAAGTTTTAACATTTTGGCAGATCTTTATATTTATTCCATTTGTGTCTTTGGGAACATAGATGTCATGAGGAAGCTTTCAAAGTCAGCAGCATATCACTGCTCATATTGAGCTGAATATCTTAAAAGTTCTGTGCTGCCTCACAGCATCTAGAGTGAATAATGTGGCGTGTATTTTCTGGTAACTGAAAAAGACTGGTAGAGGGAAGGTATATAATGCAGCATAACTGTTTTTGTTCCTCTAATCACAAGTTCACATCCAAACAGCTAATATCTTGATGCCTTAATATACAGTTGCCTGCACTTGATCTCAGTTCCTCAGAAGTGTGGGAAAAGATGTAATTAACATGAATTGAGAGTATCCAGTAACTTTTATTTACAGCACAAAAAAGTTATCCGAAAATATTGCTGAAAGGCAAAAGCATATTGCAGATAAGCAATGTCAGATGTAGTAAGAATAGTCAATTCTTTGAACCACATTACTTTAAGTTTCAGTGATTCCACAAAATCATGATGATTGTATGCACCATATTCAGGTTGAAATTGATGAGTATCAGAACTATGACAAGGCGTTGGGAGCCCTGGGTGAGGCCTACAAGTGCATGTCTAAAGCTCAGCTGGATGACTCTATGCTGCAGGAGGAGAAACTTGGGGCCATTAAACACAAGATGGCTCTCATCAAGAAGTTTGCCATGGCCAGGAGGTGAGAGAGTTTGTGGTGGACTGATGAGCTACACACGTGGCTAGATTAACTCTCCCAATAAGATATGTTTGAAACTTTGTACCAGTTGTAAGGAAGTATTTACTTTTAGCATTTCTTGCCCATTTAGGCTTGAATTTTTGACACAAAAGTGGTAACCCTGCTGGGTATCACTGACAAAGAGAATTTAGAAAAAGTTCATGACATGTAAGGGACCAGTCTTTGAATAACTCCAGATATTTGTAGACTTAACGCACTGGTATTCAGTATGCCTCCAATGAAGAACTGAGGTAAATCCATCAAAAAGGTGATGTGTTGCCTATTTATTGTCTGCTGCTTTCAGACTTACTGGAAAATCTTGCAGGATTTGAGGGAAGCTTGAAATGTCATATTTGCGGAATTATCCTCCGTGTGGCATGCAGTATTCCTGGAAGCATATTTTAGTAGTAGAACAGATTCTGGTTCAGTGACATTAATGACAATATGTTTAGTGAGATGTTTTTAGAAGATGTGATATGTCACAATAAGCGAAAAGCCTACTCCTTTATTGAATAGCGTCTCATCTGAGCTTGGAAATCAGTTGTACCACAGTTGCTACTAGCCTTGATGACATTTTGTTTTCCTTTTGATTTACAGACTGTATCAAGAGAACTCAGAAGAGTCCATCAAACAGTGTCAGTCTTTACTTGAGGAGAAGGACTTGGATTCTGCAGTCAGAGTAGGAGACATTTATGGCTTCATGATTGAGCATTATGCCTCTAAGGAACGATGGAAGGCGGTGAGTTTGCAGCAATCATTTAATGTGACTGGCAATAGATATTATACATTCTCATGCATACCTCATCCTCCTCTGCGACAAACTATTCAGTGTTTGCATGCCCATGTTTTTATTGGCAGTTCTTCTCTCAGGAATGGCAGAACAAAGAGGCAGACCCAAACTGATAAAATCATAACTGTTCTACTATCTGCCCAATGGAAGAGGCTTAGAGATTTGATGTTACTTGTTAACTTTTGAACACAGTTTAAGTGGTTTCTGTTGACAGTTTGTGATGATCTTACCACTATGTATCTACTAACATCGTATGTGTGTGTTTTTCATCATACCATAGTACATTCAGCCTTTTAAGTCATGGATTGGTTTTATTCTTGTCATGTAACTTCTCATCTCAGGCCCATGCTCACCTAGAAGAACTTCAGAGTCGACTTCCAGGGATCCATCTCGGATACTATGTCAACATGAAGACCATTGAGGCCATTTACAATGCTTTGTCATTGCCCATGGACAGAAACTTGAAATCTGATCGCATGAATGGGTTCAGAATGGGGGGAGGGGATGCTGAGGAAGATGCTGGGGAGTTTGTTGAAGAGGAGGTGATAGAGGATATGTACAATGACAGGGTTTAGGGACTTTGGGACTTAATTTTTGTAGGTTTTTTTTCACATTTTTTTCTCACCTGACTTTAGGATGTTATGCAAAACTGGTGTTAAGATAATTGCATTGAACTGTTCTCTCAGCATTGCTATGCCCACACTATAACTGTCCCTTGCAGTGTGCATAAGAAATTGAGCTCCATGGACTGAACTTACCTTCAAGTCCTTCAAGAAATACTGCTAAAATTGTTGTCAAACTCATGTTCATTTGCCTTTGAAGAGCATAGGATTCAGCATATTGATTTTGTAATTCTCTGTAATTGAAACTAAAGTTCCTGTGCCAGCAGCTCTGAAGAATGCACAGTTTTTGATGTTGAGAGTCAAAACAAATAATTATAACATGTGCCATTCTTTAATATTCTGGTACTAGAAGTTCATTTTACTTAACATTTTAAACAGGCTTAAAGCAGGAAGTGTATAAGTTTCCATTGTGCTCACAATGACTTGCAGACTTTTTTCGTAAGAGGTCTAACGGCATGCAGTTTGTGTACCACAGCATTGTCAAACACAAGTGCATAAAGGTTAAATAGAAATAGACACAAAATTATAATGAGATACACAAAGTGTTAATTCTGTCATGATGAAATTCAAAGGAAACAAGAATGATTTTGACAGTTTGCTTAAAAAGTAGTTTTATATTTTTCACCCTGTATTCATGATAGTTTATTACAAATTACAACTAAAGATTAACTCTGTTGTCTTTTGATGTGTATGTGTAACTCTGCCTGCTGTGAAGATTTAACACTTTCCATGCTGCCGTCGCATTATTGCGACGGCCCACTATACTCCTTTCCGTGCTGTCGGCGCAAATTTGCGACATGCGAATATGAACAGTCACGAAGGGCATTAGAGTTAATTCCCTTTGTGCTTCTTCTGTCTCGGGAGTTTGTTTTGCTTCGTAACTGGTCTGCCGGTGTTGACAAATTATTTCGGCCCGTTTGAAAGAGGTTTTGCTGATATTTTGCACAATTTTTGGTGTTGCCAATGGATGATGACAGAATCTATCGTGACGATTCTGACTCTGATGAAAATTTTGAATATGACAGTGGAGATTCATGGCTGAGTTATCGTAGGGACTCAGATTTATCTGATGACTCTTCTAGTGATGAAGGAAGGCCGTCGACCAGCTCTAGGCCTTTTCAGAGGGCCACGACGTCTAGAAAACGAACCCACCCCTCTAAACGTGGGCGTGGCAGGGGGCGTGACACTGGATCTGACATAGAGCCTGATGTAACTCAACACTCAGAAACCCCAGAAGATGAATATGGCTGGCAGGAGTATGGGTTTCAAGACCCTTATAGTAATGAATGGCTTAGTGAAGATCTGGGAAAGAGAAGTGGAGTTTTGGTGGATACAAGTAACTTTGATTATTGCGACTATTTCCATTTATTTTTTCCAGATGCAGCTACAGACTTGATTGTAAATAAGACAAATCTTTATGCAGAATTACATTTGGCTAATGGAGGTGGTGACAGCTACAGAAAGAGCAAATGGAAACCAGTAGATTCAGCAGACATAAATGCCTTTCTTGGGCTGCAAATAGCAATGGGCCTGAATTCTTTCAAAGCAGTGGTCCTGGATGTGACAAACCACTGTGCGTTACGCCATGCTTTGAGCTATATCACACAAAGCGTGACACTGCAGCATCTCGTAGAGCTCTTATTGCTGAAACAGACAGTTAGATATTTGCCTATTTCCTTATTATGTGTGCCAGTGCTAAATTACCATACTTTCAAAATGACGAGGAACCGAAACTGTAGTTGATGCAAACCAGAAACCGGTGGAATTCAATAAGTTTTCACAACTTATTTCAAGCTCATATCCATGAGGAATGCTCTCATGAATAGGATTACAATTGACAGGTATTTTACTTGTTGCCTTTCTTATCTTTATTTCTTTTGTATGTCATCTGTTTGTTGACTTACAGGCTGAATACCAAGTTTTTTTCGTCTAGTATCATGCAAATAGGTGTTACCTCATTATATATTCAAAATGGCGGCCATTATATATCATGTGACTTCATTTGCATATCAATTTTTAGAAAGTACATTCGATTTTGATCAAGTCCTGAAAATTTCATACAATTCTGACCATTCTCTGGCAAGATATGATTTTTTTTGTGACACACCCTTGAAATTTCACTGAACTAACATAACCCTGCGGCATGGAAGGGTTATGTTACTATGAAAATGTGTGGCATGGAAAGTGTTAAGTCCAACGCAACAGTTTTGCTAACATCCTGAAAGCAGGGGAGTTGTAAAACAGCATACCATATACCATTTTCTTACTGGCAGTGAAGACTTAATGTGAATATGAATCACAGAGTGAGTTTTGTTTTATTTTGTATTTGTTAAATTATTTGAGGATGAAAGGCAGAGATGTGGGAGAGATTTTGTATAACTTTGCCGTATGTTTGTCTATGTAATGGCCATGCATGTGCTNCTTCTTTCTACTCAGTTTTGTTAAAATGTGCACATGCACTTGATTAAGAATCCTGTCTTTTACAAAAGAAAAAAACTGTTTGTAGTGGAAGTGGATGCAAGGACATGACTTAAGGGACAGATTTGAAGATACTGATGTATTCACTTTGTCAGAATTTACACATTTTGATGACAAAGTCAAAAACTCTTTGAGCCACCCTTATTCCGTTAGAAAATCCGTCCATTAATTCATATTGAACCACTCCCTCCATTTAGTTATATTTTTGATGTATATAAAGGTCACACAGTCAAGAGGATCTCAGTATGCACAAAAATTTGCCAGCTTTGTGAAGCCCTCAGGAATGTATTTTTGGACAAGTTTATCTGCCACCTGAACATGATTTATTTTTACATGACATAAAGAGAAACAAACAACAGTGAAACAGGATGCAAACATGAAATATGTTGCATAAGCCAACATGTCCAAAAAAAGTCATTAACTCTTAGATTTCCAAACTGTCATACAAAATGGCCACTCTGTGCATGATTCACATTCTGCCCATATTATTATTGATCAACATTTGATGATTTTGAAAAATTCTTTCTGTTATAGACATAATAAAAATACCATGGTATGATGATGCAAGTCAGTATCCAGCAGCTCTCACGTCCAGATTTAAAGCAGTGGAATTTTGCCACTTTTACAAACCATTATCATGAAATCCACAATGTCATCCGTACTCTTTACATTGGCGCAAACAAATGTATAATGTGTACTCTGCACAGTTTTGTACAGTCTTTGTACACTGATATGATCTGAGATGAATTTTTTATCCTCGCGATTGTTTTTGACTTGTGCTTTTAGTTTTTGGTTTTGGTGTTTGGTTTCACTAGATATTACCCTCTCATCCATGCCTCCACAGTAATTAAACACATCTTTAAGCCATTGCTCTTCAGACCTGCCCAAGACTTTACACCCCCAATTATCTACACCCCCAATTATCCAAGCCATGGGTATTAATTCTTGCAAAAAACATAGGTGACTTCAACAAAAAGTCAACAGAAATTCCAGATTTCATCACATAGGCTTGAAAAACTATTTTTCTGAGAGCAAGTTGAATGCTCTTTTTTACCATGTATACTGTGGTTCATGTTGCTGAGATCTTTTGAGAAAAATAAATCAAAGGAGAAACATTCAAACTTACCTGAAGTTGTTTTGATCTTTGTACTGCAACTAATCCATTGCTATGTAATCTTTTATGAGATTCACATGGCATGGACCCACATACAGACATCTCATTAGTATCTTGAACAGGTCACTTTATCATTTTGTATCTCAATGAATTCTAAAAATCAAACACCATTGCAACAATTTAGGCTGCAAATTTCTTCCAAACGAAAAAAAAAATGTGAAATTTCACAAATTCACATGACAACAGTTTGCTAGATCTTGTTTTTTTTGTGAACTGCTACTTCCATTTCAGCTGTTTACTTCCTGTTACCAACAGGGTCAAAATATCTTCCATTGTCTTCATATTAAGAAGAGTTTATAAAATGTCCCCACTTTCTTTCATTTGTCACGAGCACATTCAGTCACACTGAAGGGATTGAGGATAGAGATCTACTGCGTGCATGTGGGCATAATGAATAGCAGTGGGTTAAAAGTCTGGCACTAGTCTGCTGGCAAGGGCTGGCAGTGCTATCTCAAGGCCACCAAACTGTAGATATCTGAGAGAGGCAGATGGATTAGTTATATTAACTCCAGTTTTGTTTTTATTCATATTTTTTACAGACCAATATGACTTACTTGTTTGTCTTTATATAAGTTCAGAATGTAGTGAACATTTGCAAGTGTGACAATGATATCGGAAAAATGTATTGGTGGAAGGCCAGTATAAATATATGAAATGGCTGAACAGTTTTGGGTCAGTTTGTAGGATTTTCATGTTAATACTAGTGAACAAATGCTACTTCTTTATCTCATCAAGATAGAATGTACACTTAATTACACGGGAGTTTTGAAATACCTTGAGCATAAGGATGCCCCTTTACAAAGAAATTATAGTCAAGATAGTACCTGTGCTGCTGAACAGTGAACAAAGTTTAAATAATGGAAAAATAGTTTAAAATGATTGATATATAAAATTGATAAATAAGATTGAAAAATACAATTAATAAGATACAATTCATGATGATTACTGTAGAATTTGTGGGAAATGGGACAGCAAAAAATGGTAGCGGGAGCCATAGGATAAAAGATATATGTGCATGATTAGATCCTATTAAATAAAAGTTATGCTTAATTAGACTAAACTTTCTGTTAATAGGATCTTCAGATTGATGAATTAGGACATATTATTTGTTTTAGAGTGGGTAATTCTGGCCAGGTGTACTTAATTATATGCCAAGAAACTTATTGATTTGTACAGTATGTTTATTGGCGATAACTCATGTTTATCATAAATCCTAATGTGTTTTATTATCTTTTGTGAGCCCAAACCATATATTTTTTACATATTGCTTCAGCATATCGTGTCAGTCCATTCTTTGTGATTTTTCATGTAATCATGTAGATAGACATCATGGAATGTGCTTGGGCATAGCGACTACTTAATCTGTGATACTGTGTAGATTGTGGTGTGACATGAAGTGCCTACCATGCAAAACAAAAGAGCAGTTTTCGCCAAAATATACGAGTTGGAGGAGATGTTCCTCTCCTTGTCAGAAATTTAAAGCGAGTTTAAACATTTTTAGAGGGATTTTAGATTTTTCTCAACTACTGCAAATCCCGGAGTGCAGAAAAGGAGGGAAGAAGATGGTTGGGCATTTAATGTATGTTTAAGGGGGATTTTGAAATTTAAAGGCCAAAGCACATGATCACATGGGCTGGAAAAAAGACGCTGGAAGAATATGTAAATGCTCTGTATTTTAATTAAAAGATCTCACATCCACATCAAAATAAGATCTGTCAGAACAGATTTATACTTTGAAACATGACACATTTGATTATCTGGATCTCATATTGAAATCTTATTAATAAGATGTGTTTTTGTTTTTATTGAAACCATATCTGGAAAGGCTAGTGCAAGAAGCAACTTCTATTTCTTTTGCATTCCTGAAACTGCTGGATAATTGAATATTCAGTCTTTTAATATAAAACTGCATAATTTGTTTCAGATGAACAGGCTAGAGACTTTTGTAACCTTCAAGTTCTGTTTGGGTTTGAATTAATGGCATACCTGCATGACATCTGCTACTTAGTGCCAAACAGTTAATATGGGTATAGAGAAAGAGATGACCAAAGAGAAAAATAATACTTTTTTTTTTCCAGATATAATGGGGTGGTTCTCATTACTGACATCCACTTGTCTTGATCTTATTGTCACCCTAATTTGGAAAGCAAGTCATGATGTTTTGCTTTGCATGGAGTGGCATTATTTGTATGTATTGAGTATGAAAGTGAAGAAAGGGTGGGTAGCATGTTCTTATAATCTCTTGCAACTATCAAAATGCCAAATCAACA
>JAWQUT010000735.1:189441-200521 GCA_033807755.1 Ellobium chinense
GTGTGTGTGTGTGTGTGTGTGTGTGTGTGTGTGTGTGTGTGTGTGTGTGTGTGTTTGAGAGAGGCAAAGAGAGAGAGAGTGAGAGAGAGAGAGAGAGAGACTACATCCTGGATATTTGCTTTTACACTCTCCACTGCCATTAGCAAAGGCAATCTAAAAATAACGTGGTAAATCAATACCACGTTATTACATAAACATCAAGAGGACTGTTTCGTGCTTGTCAAGTAATCTCTAATCAAGTACACAGCTGTTCATAATTATGTCGGTTAAATTCGCTGAATGAAGATTAGTTTTCTATCAGTACCAGCAGCGCAGTTTTTATTACTGCTTTATAATCCCATTAGAATTTGGTGGCAGATCTACTGATTTTCACCGTAAAAAAAGCGTTCACGCGGTTTCCATTTTCGTTCGTAATTCGACTGACATCACAACCATTGCACCGGTTTGCACTTTGGTGCGCAATCTCCCATGTCAAATCCAAGAGAACTGTATTAGAAATGTTCACCAAAACGTTCCAATATTTAGCTGTCAAAATACGAACGAAAGTTAGAACTTTGTACCCCTCCATACCCTCTCCACCCTCTCCTCCTCCAATATGGGAAATGTTCCCAATCAGTGGGCCTCTGGCCAAAATATGACCGGCCCGCCAAGAGTATAAAACATGGTCCGCAAAGACAGATTTGAGAGTGCCATTTGTTATGTCTTCCCACTGAAGACCTTTTGACGAAACATGCATTCATCCTTCAGACACCTTCCTCTAAAGATGGCTACAAAAAATTGCCCACCCTCCTCCCTTCCGCCTGTCTGAAAAGGTTGCACCCTGGCCTAGACAGCGTGATGTTTGAGGAATCTGCAAGGTAACAAGTTTCAAGTTTCAAATATATTTCAAATTTAGCCCCCCTCGGCCAGACAAATTAAATTACATACAATACAGTTACAATTACATACGATATCTAAGGCAAACAAGAAAAATTGTAAAAAAAAAGGAAAATGAAATGTGAAGGGAAAGAAAGAAAGAAAGAAAGAAAGAAAGAAAGAAAGAAAGAAAGAAAGAAAGAAAGAAAGAAAGAAAGAAAGAAAGAAAGAAAGAAAAGAATGATTATCTTTAGATATAGTCTTGTTTTAAAAACTATGTAAAACAATTAGGTAATGTCAAATGGAGATTTTACTACCATTCCCTCCACATTATTCTACATTCCTAATCGCAGAAAAGAAGAGCACGAACAGCTCAGAGCAGAACGTGTAAACATACCAACGTGTGAGCGACAATACCTTGCTCACTCTTATTTCTTAATTTCTAAGCGAGCTCTTCTAGTTTTATTATCTGCATATGCACTCACGACAACAATATAGACGAGGGCTGACACAAATAGACATTTCACATAGTGGTTTGAGTAGCTTTTAGCTGTGTTGTGTAATGAACACATTGCTTAGAGGCTCATTTAGCAAAGTAGCTGTTATAGACTTTAATGATTATCTCTCACATTTTTTTAATTTGCCTTTGATTTTGATTGGCATTCTTTCTGATACTACTGACTTCTACACAGCCTTGCAAACTGTAGGCCTACATTGCGCTTTATAATTGACAAACAGAATTGACAGCTAAGTTCATTTCACTGTTTGTGAATGAATGTTGGTGATTTTAATTGTGACAGTTAGTAAGTCCTTTTATGTAATGAAAATGTAAGATTTGCAATGTTTGTATAATAATGGATTGAAAATGTTTGTTCTTCTGCTGCTCACCTCAGAATAGTTTCTTCATGTTTAAGACGGAGGGGTAAAATTAGACGGGGAGAAAGTCTTACTTACATCTGATGTTCCTGTCTCGAAGGATGTCAGGGTTAAAGTTAGGGATAGGGGGAGGGATAGGAGTAAGATTAAAATTTTATTAGTAGCATGAATTCCGGTTACGAGTCTCACTTTGAAATCCCCTCAGTAGAAGCAATATAACCATATACTTTTCGAAGAGGAAAAGAAGGATAATTACTGAACATGCAATCACCAGGACTAATATCTTCTCAGGTATGAAAGGTGTATGCGTTTCACTGATCAAGGAAGTCATGGGTGCAGAATATTTGCTCTTAAGTTTCCTTAAAACAACAACAACAACAAGAAAACACCCTTTACACTCTATTTCAGGTTACGGGGCGATTTGCTTCTGTCTACTTGTATAATTCCCACAACTGGATAAGGGGAGAGAAACAAACAAATAAAAAAAAAAAGGAACAATAACAACAACTGCAACAGTTACAGAAACAGCAGTTTCCAACACTATGGCCAGAAACAGTGACAAAGAGCAAAGTGACGAAGTGGTTATGCAGCAGATCCTGGCCCTCAGGGATAGAGGAAGGAAATTAGGGCTCTCGGATGACGAAATCTACCAACATTTCGACACATCCCCAACATCGCGGTTGCTCAGGAAGTACTCTCCGTCGCTGTACCTGAGAAAATCGCACATCAGAACCTTGTGGCGTCGCAGGAAGTCGCACAAAGTGCTTGCAGTGCTCACCTCCCCGCTGGTATGCGCTATCGTGGCTGTAGGACTTGGTCTAGGGCTCAGTATGGCATTTGGTGTGCATCAGTATGTTACAGATACCATCTATCACACACAGTGCATCTTGGAAACCAATGTCTTTTTCGAGGAAATTTTCCGACCTCTTTTCTCCTGCCGCATGTGCCAGAATTTGACTCGAGTGCCTGAGGTGGCCAACTTGTCAGCTGAAGAGTTTGCCAAGTTGTACGCCTATACCGGTGTGCCTGTGTTGGTTAAAGGTGCCATTGCCAATTGGAGCGCCATAGACAACTTCAGGTGAGCTCACTTTAGACTTCTTATGACGACAACATACCTGTATCTTCATGAGCATCCGAATTTTACTTTTTTCTTTTTCTCGCTATCATTATTCCGGAAAACATCATTACCACACTACCATCCTCCTCTTCTTTAGGTTATCTGACTAGACACACCCTTAATAACCCTTCACTACATATGACGTACATGGATGCCTTACCCTTCGTTTAAGGTATGAAAATGCCAATGTTTTTTGTTTTTTTCACTGTTGGCCATATAAGGCTTTACATCTCTCATTAACTTATCCAGGGATCCCATGCCAAAATACTTTCCACACATGCTGATTAGCTCTTCCTCCATTTTTTGACACAAAGAAAGATGCCCCTAAACGAATGGGATTTTGAGAACTTAGTGATGCAGGCTACCTAATGTTTTAGGCCTTTTCACTCAATCAGGATAACCTTACCCACCTCGCAACAACCACAACAACCATTTGAGTGGCTAAACTTTACCTAATCTGAGTCTACAAATGCATTTGTACCTTTGAAAATCAAAAATCCAACCTCTCTCTCCCCCTTTCCATGACCATTAAAAAAAAAATGTATAGAAACTATTTAAAATTGCATACTTTTATGCCAGGTGCTGTTGGCATCTTACAGGTAACTTCAGACGAATATAATGATCTCAGGCAATTATCCGACGTTCACGTATGCGCAATACATAAGGCTTAAGAAGGAATTCCGAATGAGACTCACATCTTTAACCGGAATTCATATCTACTACAGTAATACTACCCTAACCCTAATTCTATCCCTAACCCTAACCCTAACCCTAATGCCCTTAGACTAGAGACAGGAGCGTCAGTCGAGCCGAGTCCCTACTCTACTGTAATGTCCGTCGAGACAAGAGCATCTGATGTGAGTCTTATTCTGTAATTCCTCCCAAGGTTTATTGAGCGCTCCTGTATACAGGGTAATGACATCGTAGAAATTTGGTGATATAAGCACGTGAGAAAAAATTAATGATGTAGCGATGGGGCTAAAATGTATTTTAGAACTCATAAGGATTTGTCTTGTAATATTGGTATCATCTTGTGGAAGAAAGAATGAAATGTATTTGGAGACCGTAAAATACTGAAACTAAGTCACTTGTCCAATGGTCGTATGCATAATTCTTACATTAGTTAACACACTCCGGTAATCACGAGAAACTCCCAAAACATTAGAGTGTTCACAGTCGTTAACGTAATACGTTAATTAAACTTAGGATTATGCATACCGCCACAGATTCCTTAGATTAAGCAATAAATGAGAACCTTTGATACTGTAAATTGTAAAGCTGAACAGTTACCCATTGATGGATAGTGAAAACTACCGTACTTGTGAAAATATCAGCATAATGGGAAATTCTCTTCAATGTTTTTGTTTGGTAGACTGACCCCCGCCGAGGTTTAGACAGAAGTACTCATTGCTCGGCGGACTTTGGTCTCAACAGAGGCTAGAATCAATCCATCAGACAGAAACATTGATGAGAAGTCCTTTTCTGCTTTATCAGATGAATAAGATAAGATAAGATATATAAGATAAGATAAGATAAGATAAGATAAACTTTATTTATCCTTTCACAGATTTTAACAGGTGTTCATAATTATTTGTAACACCGGGAGTCAACTATGATTTCTATGAATATTATTGCACCCGACAACTCTTTCAGCGTATAGACTGTGCGAATCATCTCCCTTCACGACAATAATACAACCCCATAAGATTGTGGTGCTACTGGTGCCGTAGTTTACTAGACACATGAACGGAATGACTTTACATGAAATGGGCTTGTGTCGACGTCACCGCTCTACTCACTGACAAAGGGTCGCGTCAGTCCGCGGGCGTGTCACAGGGATCGTTTTCTAAACGAAATGCCTGCCACCGAAAAGCTTTGAATGGCTTGTCATTTTCATTTACGTTTTTGATTGGTCCGTTTTAAATGATACCTGTTTTTATTTTTTCTCTGAATTTTTAGTTTCCAGTACTTCAAAAAAGTGTATACAGAAAACAACGGATCGCTAGACCTTGTAGAGGAGATGTGCCAATTTTTCCCTTACAACACAGAATTTAGAAGTTTAGCTGAGGCTTTCAATATGTCGGATGACAGGGCTGCTTTTAAAGAGGGAGAGAAGAACTGGTATATCGGCTGGTAAGTGGAAGGTTTTCTTTATCTTGCTATCTAGACTATATAATGTTACAGCATTCCTGACTTCATGCGTTTCTTCGTCCTTCTTCTTCTTCACCTCTTTCACCTTCTTCTCTTTCTCCGCCTCCTCCTCCTCCACGTCCTTCTCCTCCTCTTCTACATCTCCTCCTCTTCCTTTTCATCTTCCTTGTCCTCATTCTCCTTCTTTTTTTCTTCGACCTTTCTCTTCTTCCGCATCCCTCTTCTGCTCCTTCTCACTCCTTACTCTTTGTCTTCCTCCATCTTTTTCTCCCGCCATTCTGTCTCCTTCTTCACCTCTTTCACTTCCTCCTTCTTCTTCTTCTTTCATTTCTTTCTCCTCCCCATCCTACTTACCTCATATTTTCTTCTTCTCCTCTGTTTCCTCTCTTCCCTCTCTTCCTCATTCTCCTCCTCCGTTCTTAAACCCTCAAGGGATCATCTCCTTTTCCATCTGCTCTCCAGCGCTAAAAAATCTTTGGGCAGTTATTTAATCTCTTAGGCAGTTTAGATATGTGGAGCCTTTTTTAACCCTTGCCAATTCGCTTTCATCTCGCTTTTTGTCTTCCTATAGCCATCTTTATTTGTGAGCCTGAAGATGGCCTCCAGCCATGACATGAACCTTCTTGATTCTATTGGCCATCCCACTCGACCAGCTTTGTTTTTTTTGTTCGTTCGTTTGTTAGTTTGTTTGTTTGTTCATTTTTGCTTTCTTTCTTTCTCTTTCTTTCTTTCCTCTTTTTTTTTTCTTCTCACATTTTAAAGGGCCTGTTATTGTCGTTGGCTTATTCCGACATTTCTTGATGTTTAAACGTCTCTGACCACTGTATCTTGAGGAAGAGGGAGAAGAAGGGAAGAGGAGAGAGGAAGAAAGAGGGAGAAACACTGGACGTGATGAAAAAGAAAAGAAGAGGAAAGAAAAGAGAAAGAGATAAAGAGCGAGAGAGAGAGAGAGAGAGAAGGGGAGGGACGGAGGAAGAGAGAGAGAGAGAAAGAGACATAGAGAGAGAGAGAGAGAGAGAGAGAGAAATAGAGAGAGAAAGAAATCCTTTGTTTTAACAGTGGAAAGAAATAGCGTGTGTTGACGTTTTTTCCTCCCTTCTTTCTCTCTTTCTCTGCACATGTGCACATGCTAGCATTAATTGATATTCACGATCAGATTTTGTAGAGAGGGAGAAGGAAAGAAAGAAAGAGAGGCTATGCAATGGAGGGGATGGGACGGGAGGACCTTTGTGTGACAAATTAAATTGAAATGACGTGATGGTTTGCATTTATTTCCATCTTTGCGTGCGCTCAAGATTTCACTGATTGTTTAAATATGGAGGGAAAGGCTGGGATAGAGAACTGCACATGGTAACTTCGCCTTGTGAGCCTAACTTGCCTCTACACTAGACTAACTATACATTCTCTCTTCGCATTTAATTGTTTCAGTTGTCTGAAGAGACTTAATTTTTCATGAAACTGTTAGGTCCTGCAGATGTTCTCTGTGAATTCTGATCAAGCCGGCCCAAAATTTACATTATAAGGTAAAACTCAGATAAAATACTCACCCTTCGGACCATGCACTAATGTGTGTTATCAGATGTTTTGTGTTATCCAGGATGATAAGAAACAAAGCAATCTGGATTATTGATTGGAAGCGCACTAAGCAAAGCATTGGTTGTGTTAACAGAATTTCACTGTATAGGCCTTTGCTCATAGATGAACACGAACGACATAATTCCATTCGCTGTCAATTTTAGATTGTGACAGAAGGTCACAGAGAAAAAGTCAAAGAGGGAGAGACAGAGAGAGAAAGAGAGAGGGAGAGAGAATGGAAAGAGACAATGACATGATTAGTTTACAGCCGTATGTGCTGAGACCAGCCATTCAATTTCATGTGATCTCGGCTTATATTTTGGGATCCAGTATCATATCACCTTCTCATCTCTGTCACAGGAGAGTTACAAATCTCGCTGCGCCGTGCTCCAAATTTCGCGCGAACTCTTTTAAAGATTTCACAATGTTCAGAAGATTGCTGTCATCCGGACTGTTTTCAATAGACCAGCTTCCATTGGCTCAATTTCAGGAGTTTTGAATAATTTTTTCCCTTTAAAACTGTAGCCAAGATCTAGACTGCTTTGAATTATATAAGCATTGACGACACTGGCTAATCGGAAGGAAAATATAACCATGTCCCCTCATTGTTCAAACATTTCTCGGTAATGGAGAAATTGTGATCAAAGGTATTATGTTACAACGTCGGTATGATAACAACAGTGAAATTGATGACGATAGCAGCGGAGAATCATGTAGGAGCGAGGATGACGACGATGGACAAGAAATACTGTTTAGATGACGATGACAGAGATGACGAAGATAATGACAACGATGCTGTTGAAGACGTCACGGGCGTTGTTGGTTACAGACGCACAATCTTTTTTGCTTTATATTCCTATGTACTGTCATAGGCTATTCCCACTCACCAGTAATGGAAATAAGCATCTGATCTTTAAACAAAACTACATTACGAAGTACTTTTAATGACAAGTAAATTTTGTTGCTGTTTCTCTTGGTTTGACCCCCCCCCCCAACGAAAAGCCAGCTGAGGCCTCAGGCTATTTCAAGAGAATAGGGGGGTTAGCTCATTGGCAAACCCTATCTTTTCAAACCTCTCACCCGAAATAGTGCTCCTTCAATTTAACCTAAACTGGCCAGAGAAGTGACACATGCATTGGAACAGGCCAAAGCTAAGGTCCCAGGGGTTCTGAGAGGGAGAAAAATAAATGTTGTGATAAATAGATTAACTTTATGATGAGGTCCAACTCAGATTAATGCGCATGTGTAACCTGATGATAACTGTATCGATACCTCCACAGGAGCAACTGCGACACAGCTGTGGGTAATGAGCTGCGATCTCAGTACCAACGCCCTTACTTTTTACCCAACGACTCGGAGAATCTTCATGTTGATTGGATCTTCATGGGCGGATCCGGGAAGGGAGCAGGAATGCACGTAAGTCAAGCATTGTTACAGGTGTGAACGTAGTCGAGTGTGTACCTATAACAGTTATGTACTTCGGAAATTGGGAAATACAATGGCTGCAGGAAACATGGTCTCCGAAAACTATTTCGTAGCATTTTACAATAATATCTCTGGCCGGCTGGCTGGCTGGTTAGCTGGCTGGCTGGCTGATTAGCTGGCTGGCTGATTAGCTGGCTGACTGGCTGGCCGGCCGGCTGACTTTATTTATAGCCCCAATGGCGTTTGCCCTACTCGGGGGACTTCCAGACAACTCAACAATACATTCTCTATATGAAGAAGACCATCAAAGGTGAATTTTAGAGTGGTGCTTACATATTGCCGGGATGACTTATCTGCTTGAAATAGGATACAGGTTTGCATAGTGAGTTTACCAGAATGCATTGTAACCTGTCTGAGGGTAGGACAGCCGTATATAGATTATGGTAATATATTGTTGTCATTTCTTAATGTGTTTATTCCGCATGTGACCATAATACGAAACTTTTGCATGTGATATAACATCAGCCCAAATGGAGCATGTGGGATCCATGTAGACGTGCTAGCTGCAATGGTAACGATGGCAGGACAAAGCATTGGTATAGTAGGCCTATGTTTAACAGATGAGAAAGACATTTAATTTAACTGCTGAACTAGAACGAAGCCACGATCACGAAAAGAATAGTTGGCAAGAATAGTGGTAAGCTTTTCATGGATTGGACCTAATGGAATGGCTCAAAGACCAGACTGATAAGAATGAGTGACTGTGCGGATGCGTCGCCTCCAACCGATGTTCCATCAGCGAGATGGACTAGACAAAAGCCTTGAAACACAATAATAATGGATGCCATTAGAAAGTATCTAATATTTCAGTGATGACCAGTCACGAAGAAAGAGCACAAATCGTCAATATCCCATCTCTGTCCTAAGAACCATCAATCACCACCACCATCATCGTTATCATCGTCATCACCACCACCATCACCACCACCTCATTTACCACCATTGCCACCAACAGCCTATGTGGTTGTTCAGATTTTTCAGATGATATTCGGTAGATTATTTTCGATACCACCTAAAGGAAGAAAGAAATGGATTTTATTACTTATGATTAATAGAAAAATGGTTGAGAGAGTCGGATTAAACAAACGCTTTGTTAGATTCACTTTCTTCGGCAAACTCTTATTTCTATCAGAATATGTAGTCTATGTGTGAGCAGTTGGGAGGGTGTGTCAGGGTCACGGGTGAACTCTGGGCTGACACGTGAAAGTTAGAGAACATAATATTCCGGCAGTAGGCATTTCAGGATTAAATTGCCGTGAAGTTAGCGTCCCTGTGGTGTAGTGGTGGCACTTTCAGACTCGCAAGCTTAGAGATCCCGGGTTCGATCCCCGGTAGGGACGGGAAGCTTGTTAGTTTTCTTCGGCCTTTCCTCTCAAAACTAATATTTCACAGTATTTTGGTAAAATCTCTAATGGCACACTTTCCAAGATAACATGTTACTGCTAAAAAGCTTATCAGACTGGGCTCGCATTCCCTCCTCCCCCCCTCCCCCAACCCCGTAATGGCAATGAATACTAGAATACAAGAATACGCCTTTCCACTCGGTTACATATGTGCATAATGGACTCTGTAAATCCAAGAAAAGCCACCGCGCAGTATGACATATCAAGCAGCCAAGTCACTACACTAGTCAGGGACAAAAACACTCATATCAGGAGTCATTCTTACTTTACAATAAGCATTGTGTTCCCCGGATGTTAATATGCGCTCGGCACGCTACCCTTGCCGCCTATCAGTGGGCGTAAACACTGGAAAGTGTTAGCGTCTCTAAAATGGTCGTAGGCTACTTCCGGGGGTTCGATCCGTGGCCCGAACCATCATCATTGGAAGAGTCCCATGATATTGCTCTTAAATCATGAACAAACCTAAAGCTTAACTTGCAGCATTATTTAGGCTGCTAGACATTGGCACTACATTGATCTGATTATCTGGGGCAATACCTTACGACATCATCACATAGACCTTAGTTTAGGGTTAGAGTCGGGATTAGCAAAGACAAACCATAACTTAAAAAGTCCGTAGACAATGGTCATGATGTCTAGGCACTGTCATAAGTTCGCTTTTCCTCCTTAAACTAACCTAATTCTACGTCTAACACTAAGGCAATTATTGGAGTTGCGTCCCAATATTTGCCTACGAAATTTGCCTGGAACTTCCAAGTTCCTCCCGCGAAGACTAAAGCGCCGGATGCAAAAAAACCAAACAAAACTAAAACCCTTCATGCAACACAATGAGGAAATGTGAGCACACACACAGAGGCTTGCCTATCAGTTAGAAAAGGTGATGAAAGATAAATCAGGAAAAAGGTATTCCTTGACCTCGTAAAGCACATACAAAAGCTGTGCGGATTTGGCGTGCTTCTCTATTTACGTTACTTCTTAACATAGTTCAAAGGCAACCTATAAACCAGCCTGAAAATAACTGCTCCTTAGGGAAACCTATTTGAGGATGGAGCTGCAGTGAGGAGAGTCACGGAGAAAGAAGCGTGTGAACTGGCCATAAAAAAAAACAGGCTGTAATTCAGAAACGAAATTTCCGGGTGAATGTCGAGTTTAGAGGACGAAATCGATACCATGTCTCGTGTGACGTTGATATAACGGAAGTTTACTCATTGCACTAGATCTAGTATCAGTTCTTGAAAGTTGTTAATGCCGAAACTCAGCCTTCGCTCGAATGTGTGGCGGCGGATTAAGTAGCAAAAATCATAAGGAAGTGCATTTATATTGTGCATATTTATAACATGCTCACTGCGTTTTACAGTAGGGGGGAAAAACATGAAGCTCAGATGACCATAACAATTGTACATTTACAGAGCTGGACCCACAGTAGGCCTAATTAGAATTCATTCTCTTCCATTCATTCATTCATTCATTCTTCTCTCTCTCTCTCTCTCTCTCTCTGTCTCTCCCCTTCTGTCCCTCTCACACGCACACATCCTCCTATCCACACATCCACAAACGTCCCATCACACATACACACACACACATACACACACACACACACACACACACACACACACAC
>JAWQUT010000735.1:205329-233575 GCA_033807755.1 Ellobium chinense
CACAAAAAAAAAACCAAACCAAACAACAAAACTTGATCAGTACTAGACCTACTTGTCCTGTCAGTATTTACAAATAATGCCTCAATCTACTTTTATACATCATGTCTGCAAATAAAAACAGACTATAGACTTGCAGCTGTATGCATAATCCTTGCGTAAACTTGCACACTGAGGTGACTGCGGGTAACACCCAAAACAGTAGTGTTTCCCGTAGTTACCGAAATTAAAGCAAGGATTATTCATACGGCCACAGGGCTCGTATGCTCAGTAAGTGTTATGCCAATGTCTTCTGCAATGTTGGCTATATAAGGCTTTACACCCCTCATTAACTTATCCAGAGTCCCATCCCAAAATACCTTTCCACACATCTTGTTTAACGTCTTCCTCCAAACTTTGATACATATAAAAATGCCCCAAGACAAATTAGATTTCGAGAACTTTGGCAGTGAATGGGTGGGCTACCTAACTTAATATTCTAGGCCTTTTCACATAGCAAACAGGGTAACCTTACCCACCTAGCAACAGCCACCTTTTATACCTGAGTGGCAAAATCCCACCTATTCTGAGTCTACAAAAGTATTTATAACTAAGTATGCCTTTGAAATTCAAATCCAAACCTGCCCACCTCCTTTTCCACATCAAAATGCCAGGTATAACTGGCATATTCATAACAGCAAAAATTATTCATACGGCCACGGGGCTCTTATGCACAATAAGCATTTAGCGCCAATCAGGACGTACAATCTAACGTCGGAAGTAATGCTGGACTAATTGTAGTGTGAGCTATTACCGGCGTAAAACTTCCGTTTTGTCTAGCGCTAGTCGCCTATTGCTCATACGGCCCTATATCGGCCATTTTCAAATTCAATGCAAAATTCTGATGTCGTTTTCTTTTAATTGATGATAGAAACCTCTGACTGTTATATTTTGTGTGGGCAATCTGGAACATATCATTACCATAACAAGGCCAATCCTACCATCAATTTTCTCTCGACACTTCTCATTTCAGTCGTGGTGGACACCAATATGTGGTATCATTCGACATTCATCCATCCGGGTGAGATCAGCATTACCATTGGATCCGAATACGATTAGATGCTTGTTACAGAGTTCCTCGTTCTTCTCCACTGGAGCACAAAACTCGTCGACGCGTCGCCCTTGTCACGAGCAGGCGTGTGCGACATTTTGGGTGTTTTGAGTTGAGACTGCTTCCTGAAAGCCCAAAGCAAGCTCTATGTTCCCATGAAATGGTGTATCGATAAGCTCTAATGGTTTCTGAGATATTAAACATTTACTGGTTGGGTGTGTGTTATCAATTCAAAAATCTCGTTGAAACTTTAAAACGCTCTCCTGAAAAACTAGCAAATATCACATACGCCCCTTTGTGAGATGGGCGACGAACACCTGATGCAATACTGTATCAATAAAAATGCAAGGAAAAAAAAAACAAATGAAGTTCAAAGTGTTTATCTAAGTTATGGCTAATAGAAAATGAAGACAAATTTTACAATAAATAAATCATTGATAATTGGTAATAGCACAGGAATGAATAGAGGACCAAAAAGAAAGAAAGAAAGAAAGAAAGAAAGAGGACAAGAAAGAAAGAAAGAAAGAATAAATTAAGAAAGAAAGAAAGAAAGAAAGAACGGATATTTTCTGGATGTGCTGTTTTATACCTGGCACTTCCCTCACTCTCCATTCTCTATCTCGCATGCGGGTCATAATGTCTGTTATCCTATTTCTGATAGAGGCTGCCGTACCCATGATAAATGGGTAGACATACTCTCCTCTGACAGTAAGCGAAAATGTATCTGCGGACAACTAATCGAAAACTGCTAATGTGTCCTCTGACAACTTACCAAAACCTAGTAATGTTATTTGTACCGGAGGTAGTTTTGCCTATTAATATGTGAGCTGTTAACAGCCAGGAGTTGCAAACTGAACCAGCTCTTTCTAATCCAAGTCCGTCAGCTAGAGATGCACTTAAGCAGATAGATCCAGGAATGACACGAATAAAAACGATGATGGTTGCATTAGAAATATGATGTTGGGATGATCGTGGTGATGGTGGTGGTGAATGCAATGATTATGGTGGCCAAGTGAAGATTGTGCATTTCTCTATCACTATCAGCAAATGGATCATTATGGCACCTGTTCCTCCCCCTTACAGCAAATAACAAACAAGTACATTTATAATATCGGTTACTCTACGGAACCTGATCAGCTATTGGGAATTTCCATGCCTACCACTGAAAATACATTAGGGGGCTTCTTTAAAACGTATCAAATCATACTGAGAAAAGGGTAGAGATCACAAAATGTCTGCATTGATCGATCAGAATTTATTTCAGCGATCGAACACTTTCAAACAATTGACTGAAAACCATCATTCTTTAAAGGTGAATTGGCTGTTTAAAATGGCCGCCATTGCGTTCTAGAAGGGTAACCTGCCATCTCCCTTGACTTTTAAAATATTTTATCAACAACCAGGCACAAAAAAAGTAAAATGAGTCATGAATTTTCTTGTGTGATCGAGTATGATAATACCCCTGTTCTTTACTGTATTAAAGTCTCCGCTTCTTTTATGTTTTGAGAATGTTGAGCATTAATTATAACTGTTTGATTCTGGCGTGTTGTTTTTGCGTTTCTATCCATGATTTTTAAGATATCTGAAACCCTCCACATCTCCTTCTTCTCCTCTCCTCAGTATTAGTTCCTTGCGTCAAGACAGCTTTCGGAAAACTAATCTTGGTATCTTCATTTTTAACCCCAGACACGTCCCATCCTGCCCCTCGCCCAACTTCAGATTAGATTAAATATATAATTCTTTTAATCAGAACGTTTTGTTTCTTGAGAAGATGTTCTAATTTTCTAAAGCTGTCCTTTGTGTGCTTGATACTTTTCCAATACGGAAACTCCATTAGCAATTTTCCACCTTTTCTTTTTTTTGAGGTTTTCCAGTTTGTGGCAATCCTGTAAAGAGCCCGTGAGTCAAAGTGAAGTCTCAAGATCAGTTCCTTGTTGGAGATGCGGGTCTCTCTCGCCCTAATTCTCTCTCTCTCTCCGTCTCTCTCTCTCCCTCCCCCCCCCCCCCCCCCCCCCCCNCCCCCCCTCCCCGACTGATTCGATGTTTGCTTTTTCCAAAAACGTTCTTACTTTTCAGAGACTGCTCCTTCTTTCTCATTTATATCTTTTCAGTGTGTTTGTTGCATAGTTGTAGAATACCAGATACTGACTTGCTACATCCAGACATCTTAACCCAGTTTCAAATGATATATTTTTTTTTCATCATTTAGTATCTATTCCCAGGGATTTAGTAACGTAGACGTCACACATAGTCAAAACAGACCAGAAGTGATTTAACAAAGAGCTGAAAACAAAAACAGGTGGAAATTATTCCAGCGTTTTCTCCAGGTCATAAGGGCTGGGGAAGACATTCCCCATTGTCATATACTTGAAGGGAGGATTGTTAGGTTTTTAAGAGATATTTTAGTTTTTTCTCTCCAAATGCAAAATTTGGATATAGTAAAGTAAATCGGTGGGCACTCAAAACAGTGTAGAGGACGATTTTGATATTTAAGGGACGAACGGCGCGATCGCACGATCTGGAAAAAAAAAACAAGGCAAGAGAGTGAATAAACATTGGAGAGAGTTTTTTTTTTTACATCTCAGTAGTCTAATATTGCTGGTAATTGTCTCAACTGCATATTTTTTCCTTTATTGCTCTACTCTCCATATTGCAGGGTTAAGTCCAAAGTTTCATAATACTGAGAGATGAGGAACATTTTGAATAAAGGATGGATTTTCAGGAGGAGGTCGTTGAAAGTAAACAAAAGTTATTATAATAACGTATGAATTGATGATATGAAAAAAAAAGTTTGAAAAAAAGTAAAAATTACTGACAGTGTGCTCTCTATTGCTGACACTGTCTGCAGTTTAACACTTTTTGTACAACAGCCTTGTCAATTACCCTTCTAGTCCCAATATACTCTTCTTATGACATAAATTCACGATACAGTAAACTAAAGTAAAGTTGGATGCAACACTGCGACTCTGGCATACAAAGTGTTGATACTTGACAGAGTCATGAAGGGAATAAAGATGACAGTAGGAACACGTAACTTAATGAGTAGAGAATTAAGAGTGTAAAGAACAATTTACAAAGGCATGTGAAGTTGTTTCTTTTTTGTGCAAATGATGGCGTCATGTGCTCATGCTTTCCTGATTTCTTTCGGGTCACCGACAAATCATTCAAACCACATTCATTTTGATGATAGATGTGTTACACAAAACCTTATATCCACGATGATTAGCCAGACAAACAATCCTCTCCAGCAAGATTTGCTCTGCCATGTCCAGGCCCACCAAATCATTTTGTGTTGAATATTTTGCTCTATCCAAATAAGAAAAAGTGGCAAAAGATGTACAGCTCTGCCCAACTCTTATGCATGGCAAAAGGATTGATTATGCCATGATGGGATTGGTAAACAAGTCTGGCATAAGGATAGTCTGTGTGGGAGATGATATATTACATATGGAAGAGACCCAATACTGTACTTTGAAAAAAGCGGCCAACTGGGGACTCAGAAGTGCTTTGCCGTAAGAATGTTTGTGAGTGTCATGGTGGGTGTAATTAGAATGATAAAATATGTAAGAAAAATGTTGAAACTTGCATTTAGAGCAAGTTTCACATTAAACATTTTCAGATCAACATGTTGGAGCATAATTTAATAATTTATTAGACTAAGGACATGCTCATTTCACCAAATTGTGGGTTTATGAGGTTTTATCTGCATTCCCATATTTTACAACCCAACACTGAATGATAAATCAAAACACGGATTGATCTTCATAATTTCTTTATTTCTATGGTGAAAACAGTATAAACTGAATTGATAATTGATGGAAAATTATACGTAAAGCAGTCAGTCAGACAATACTGTAGATTTACTCACGTGTTTGATGGAAATTCAAGAGCAGTATCTTTAATAAAATGCATCACTTTTGTAGCATATCACACATCTGTGGTGTATAACTTGTATTTGTAAAAATAGGTTACAAATTGATGTACACGTTTGTCATATCAAAATCTCTCATAAACACATAAAAACATATGCACACATACTTGCACTTACTCACATCCACCTGTACACCTATGCATAATCTGTCTGACATAACCATACACCTACCTTAGCAAACAAGCACATAAAAAGCTTGCTGCAATGTATACATTCACCAATATGGCACATATACAAGCACATACACTGCTACATACATCAGTAAACCAACATCCCAACATTTAAATTCATGCCCATCCATGCATAAAGACATTTATCCATAAATTGCCCATTCACTTAGGTTCACAATCATAAGATATCTAATGGAAGAGCAGAAATTTTCAAAAAGACCTACAAATCGCTTGCCAAATTGAAAACAGATGGAATAAGAAAATATAATTATGGAACATTCCTATTCTATAACTGTTCTGTATTACTTCCTATGGCAGTCATACCAAATGGCCCATTTATACAACTATCCCAAGCCATCTCTTCTTGTATCCCATTCAAACATATTCCCATCATCTGTCATTACCACTCAATCCAAAAACACACATTATGTTGAGAGGGATCATGAGAACAAACCTTCATTAGACTTTCACACTGTGAAACAGCTGAACAGCCTTAACATTTGTTTTTTCATTATATGATGCTGAACAAGATGGAAATAAGACTCTGTAACCGCTCATATATGGAATGCTGTAAAGTAGGTTATCAGTATATCATAATGTTCTTCTTTTAAACATATATATTCAACCCAACCCACTAGTATATATTAGCTTCAAGCTCTGGAGCTCTTTTTAATTTTTTTAGCCTGCATCTTTCTTACAAATTACAGAGCTAGGAATGTTTCATTTGAATGCTGAAAAATGATTTCATGAATGGATCAATATTCTGACTGATATAAGCCTCACTAAATAATCTTCTTTAGAATGTCCTTAGACCTTGAATGACAATCAGCAGCCTATCCATTAAATTTCATCAGCATACTTAGCCATTTTATTCATCATTGCAAGAAATACTGTGTCATGCTGGAAACACCAAGGATCAAACAGCTGCTGAGCATTGTGCATATGTTCTAAGATGGAGACCGCAGGTGACTTTCTTCAGCAGATAAATCATCACCCGCCACTCATGAGTCGTAGAAATCTCTGCAGTGTTTTCTCTGAATTTACTCAATTTCAGGCAGTTCTTAGATGACTGTCGGTTGTTTTAGTCTTTTTTCTCAGACTCCTGAAAAGAACGGAAAAAAAACCATCATGATACTGTTAAATGATTTAGAGAGACAAATTCAACTATGCGATTGTGACAAATTGTACAGAAATGGTTGACCACTAATTACAAAACTCTATATGTATTTCAATCATGTCAGTCACCAAGCTTCACAGTAATGTCCTGAAAAATAAGAAATATACATCTCTGTGAATATGATGATCAGCCTCTTCAATATGTCAAACACACCGAGAAAAGTTGCATGAAATAAGCATAATTTATTATGTTGACCCCTAAATCACTTTTGAGAGTAATCCTAAGTATGTGAGAGAAAAACATGGAGATGATCTTGTGCTATTTCCAAAATTAAAGGAACAATTTTTTCCAGAAAATGGAATGTCAAACTATTCAGATAATTGTTTGTCATTCAGTTTTGCATAAAGTTGAGCTTAAAATAAAAACTTACCTAAGTTCTAACAGTTTTGACAATATTCATTCATAAGGTATTTTTTTTTGCCGCATTTTTTAAACAAAACATATTGAAAATGGACATGTATCGTCTGGAAGTCATACTTACAGGATCACCATTAGTTTTCTCTTCATTTTCTTCATCAGGTGACTGAAAACAATTGGAGAAAGCCACATTAAATTTTGTGAAAAACTAAATTGCATGATAGGTGACACGAAGAACATAAGACATGAACATATTGTGTGCTCACATTATCCATAGACTAGTTTTTGTTTTTTTTTCAGGTGCACAGAGTAAGAAATGTAAGTTTGTGACATAAATAACACTTATGAGTTGCCACATGGACAGGTTGAACTGGATTGGTAGCATTTATATCATTACCTTTCAGCTTATGAATGTGACTATGGCGATGAGAAAGGCATTATTGGAAGTAGTACACTAATCAGCTGGATTGTTTTTTTAAACGAAGACAAACATTTTTCAAGTAATTATCCCTTTCTTACTGCCCATTTGACTGAATTTGAGTTTATAGACTCGCTCAAAACTGGCAACTTGTTTTTCTAGCTCAGTGGATTACCGCTAACTCAAAACCTGAAGTAAGAATCAATCTTCCCATTGATCAGTCTATAAACTAATGACTGTATTTCAGTTGCTGCTCGTCTAACACTGTTCATTAGTTGATATGAGAAAATGAAAGAAGAAAATTCCTGGTTTTTTTACTTTTTTTTTTTTAGATTGGTGAAAAGAATGTTGTCACAATCAGAAATCTTCCTGACTGGTTGTCAGGCCAAAGTACTCTCCAAGGGATATTCTGGCTGTATGGCCAAATTACCCCTGTCCTTAAATTTCTCAGAACTGTATGTATGTTGTTACAAAAGTCACCTAACGCTTTGGCCATTGAGATGTTTTCCAAGCTACTGTGAATGCCCAATACTGAGAAAAGCCAAAAGTCATCTCATGCTTGAGAATTCTCCAACATGGTCACCTCTACTTGCAATTCGAATATGATTACTCTTACAAGATAGGGGTTGATATTTTTCCAGAAATTTAAGTGTTATAGTAATATGTGCTGAGTTCCATGCCTAAATCTGATGTCTGTATGTTATGTATATATTATGAATGAAATGCATAACACTGACTGTATGGCATTGTAGATGGAAATTCCCTGTGGGGCAAGTAAAAGGTGGATTTTATCTGGTTTTTTAAAAATTTTTTTTTTTTATACTCTCAACTGCTCAAAATAAAAGTAAGAAAGTAAGAGTTATGAATAGGGTCTCCTGCCTGCAAGATATAACAAAATATTGCCATACAAGCTTAAAATTGCAATATCGTAACAACAACATCAATGCATGTAAACCTGCAACAATATATGATTAAAACATAAATGTCTTAACTTATACAGAATAATATACATGTAATAAGAATTGAAAGATGTGTGCATCAAACTGCAAGTAAAGAAACAAAAATATGAAATATTTGAAAACATCACAGATAACATCTGACAACCCATGCAAGCTTGATATCAGAAACTCTTGCAGCATCAAACTTTTCTGCATTATTGGTCAACAGAAAACAAAGTGCCAAGATGCAGCGCCAAGACAGAAGTTTACATTAACAGTAACAACTTCGCAAAAGCCAATATTGGTGTTGGGCTCCTTCCCTCATATTCAGTCAAGGGAGCATTAACATGGCAACAATGCAAGTAACACCACAATCAATATCAATAGTGAGCTCCTACCATCACGGTCAGTCAAGAGAGATTTAACAAGGCAACAAAGGATGTTAATTAAGAGTGTAAACGGAATGACTGGCGCATGCAGGACTGGCAAAAGAAGTAAGCCACAATGGAAACTAGAAACAAAGCCCCACTCCCCATAAACAAAATCAGACCAAGAAAAACTCAAGACCTTGAAGAATCATCTCCAACAAAAGAAAGATATATACAACAACAATAGAAATATTTTCCCCTCTTCTATTTATCTTCCACCTCAGGCTTTTCTTCAACATCAGACATAGCTGAGTCTTTCTTTGATTCTCTTTCAGCCCCAGCTGCCACTTCTTCTTCCTCTGTCAAAGGTGGCATTAAATCAAATTGTACAGATTCCTCATCTTCACCTTCTTCCTTCCTCTGCAAGGCTTGCATTTCCCTTTCTTCTTCCTCTGCCAAATCCTAAATGGTTAGTTAGCCAAATTATTAGTATTATTTTAATAAGTAATGTATAAGTGGAAGGATTACAAGAAAAATTATGTGTTAGTGTTGGCAGGTTTGAGCAAAAGCACAATATGAAGAGTAACTGGACTTTGTTTGTTTGATTCTCATGGATGCAAGATGCAAGGTCCTTATATTTTGGCGGTGATCCCTCAAAGATTTGAAATATTGAAGTACAATGTATCAGTCGCTAAACAAGCCAAAATGGTTATGACTGATGTGAAATGCTGTCTGCTGAATTCAAGTGGTAAAATGGTATACCGATATTATTATCTTTGACTCATTTACTGACAAACATACCACCACTGATTCTTGCAACATCCTCTTCCGACACAAAGCTACTGATAAAAAAATGCACTTACAATTTTGAAACCATGGATGATGGCCCCCATTTTGCCAAGCATCCATTTCTGATGTACGTAAACAACAACACATTTCTAAATAACGTCATGAAGCTCCCCTATGGTTAACAAAATATACCCCTAGGCAGAGACGGGGGGCTGCTTCTGAAGTTTGATCACACCACGTAATACTTCCTTTTACAATAGAATGCTAGTGGACATACTTCTTAAGAACAATAAGGAGAGGCAATATGTGATTCCTGTCAAAGTCTCAAAATTAAGAGCTGAGCTGCTGTGTAAAGATATGGACTAACATTTCATAATCATTACTGGTTTGAGCCTCCTAGATTATATTGAGCTGTGCGGAAGCCTTTATCAGGAAAAGGTTCTAGTATATCACACTGTCGACATGTTCTCAGTCATAAAATGTAAATTAATATTCCTCATGATATGTGGCAACATATGTACTGGTGGTAGAACAGACAGACACTTGTGAAACCTTCCTGTGAGACCTACATGAACTTGCAATTTATCCTTGTAATGTAAACTGATGATGAGAGATTGTAATGTAAGTAATGTGACTCTATGGGATCTGCTCGTGATGGCAAATCCTACAAATTTTAGCCAGGAAAACCGCTGGGACATGTACATTTTGTATGAAAGAAGTATTGATAGATGATCACAATCCAGAGGCAGCAGAAATTGAGTTTTGGGAACAAGCATTGCAAACCTACCTGCTTCTCTACCTCGCTAAAGTCCTGGTTTGGAGCAGCCTGCTTCTTCTTCTCCTGTGCGATGATGGCGAAAAACTCTTTCTCTGCCTTGGCATACAGGTCCTCTTCCTCATATTCTTCCTCCTCTCCTTTGGGTTTCTCTCCATCCTCCTCTCCCTCTTGCTGTAAACAGAGGAAGTATGAGTTGATTACAGGATAAGATCCGGCGATGATTTCAATTATAATCACACTTTTAGAACACATGTCGTGCCATCAGCTTTCTACCTTGTTTCAATGCCAGATAAATGTTTCATTTTCATAATATCTTTCTAAAACTTTACTCTTCTTCTTTATATTCATGAACTTGAATCAAAACAAAGATTCTCTTAACACTATGAGGCTTTTTGGTTTTCTCTGCCGCTAAGCAGAAGAAAAGCACTTTATGGTGTGAACATTTAATCTATTTTTAACCATTTTCAGGCAGCTCATTAAATATACTGTCAGGAAACTGATGTAATAACACATAATAATAATAATAATATAGATAATATATCATTTATATCATATATACATGTTCTCTGAGCAAAACTGGCATATATATATCTTGTCTTCCTTGTGAAAAGAAGTATTTTCTAATGCTGGTCAAAGAGTTGAAGTTTCTGAGATGCAGATTATTTTACTAAACTTATGAGAAATTCAGCTTCTTCTTTGAGAGAGAACACAACATACTGCATTCTCTGTTAAACTGTATTTGCTGAATATTATAAACTCTCTTGCTGAGGGCACTGATGTTATATGCAATGAAAAAAAAACCAAAAGACTAATGACTACTATTAGGAAACCAAAATTGTTATATCTTTATACATGTATCTACTATAAAATTTCTGAATTGATAGGAATCTCTATGTTTTGAAGTTTAATCATAGGCACATTATCATTATAATCATATGTATCAAGAATAGACATGAAATTGTTATGCAATAATAATAAAATACAGCAGACTCCATTTAATGGCGATCTGGTTATTCGCATCTTCCACAATTGTAACAGTTTTCTTATTCCTGCATACTGTACTTATTATATATAAAAGACACTGGGTGATCACTACTCCTTTTAATTTTCTTTTTATCTATGCTCACTAGAGGTTGCGATTAAGTGGAGTCAACTGTATAATACAGAAGCATAAAGTAATATAATGAATTATAATACAGTATTATAAATCAAATAAACCCATTCAATCTCAGGTCAAGGGAAGTAATCAAACTATAAAAAGAACTGAAAGCCATAGACTTGTGCTATGAATGAACAGTTTCTATGATATTTGGGAGCAACTGCTCTGACTGGCTAATGACTTGTTGTCAACCATGTTTCTACAGTCATATGGCAACATGTAAATTGTATCTTGAGAGGTCTTTGAGTGGGTACTGTGGGACTGATTGGGTGAACATCATAATGTAGTAAAATGAATGAAACCATAAGCTGCTCGCTAATAGGTAATAGCTCCAGATACTTCTTTGTACCTACTCCATGTGCGCAGTTTGAAGTCCTCTGGGTATAAATTGAATCTTTCTTACATATCCAACATGCTGACATGTCTAACATCCCACTCTTTCCTGAATACCACCAGCCTGAAACTGTGCTTTCATTTACTCTAGTTTTAATCACCTAGAACAGCTTATTTTATATACTAGATAGCAGACATGAGACAGATAATAAGAAGCAGTATTCCTTCTTTCAACTTCAGTCCCACTGAGCGCGATCAGATTTTGAGATTGTTTACATGATTGTTTACATGGATGACTGTAATATAGTCATTGACTATAGTCCATGTATAACACCTTGATGTTTCAAGTTTCATGCTTATTGTCTGACAGTATTTTAAATGAAACATATAAAAACATGATACGGTGTCTGCGGAGCAAGTTGACAAAGCTCTGTTCTGCACACAAAATGTGTGAAAATTTGAATCTTTAAAGAGTGTATATATTGTTGAGACAAAAGCTTGGATTTTATTGTAAATTTATATCATATGATGCTATACATACATAAATATACTGTATTAACTTAAAATGATTGCAGTAAAGGCAATAGTGATAATCTGCTGAATGCGGTGAGATGTGATTATAACATGTCAAGCCATATTCACAGTAAACAAAGGGATCATTTCAGTTACATACAGAATTTTGCCACATAAGGTGTAAGTGAAATCCCCCATCAGAAAGCTCTATCTACATTATTATATTCTCTGTAATGGCCATTGAGTTTCTGTCTCCACAGTAACCTCTGCTTAGACATCATTTCACCATCCATCAGCGTCCATAGATTCTCAAAAAAACTGAGGTGGCAAAAACTGCTCTCTTGTCAAAGCAAAATTATGTTTGACTACTTGAAAGTTATATCTAATCTATTAAGGTGTTATCCTATAATTCACACTTTCAAATCAAATAGCCAGGACACAGAGTAACATATGTGTCATGACCTGAAAGTGAGGCTTGAGAGAGTGAATGACTGAGTTCTGCTTAAGGTACCGGTAAACAATCATTGTGACTGGGAAATGGCTGCAAAGTTAATGAAAAGTTAGCATTGGAAGCCTAATCTTGCCATGTGGAAACCCTTTTTCAGCTTTTCAGAAGAATAATTTCATGTGGAACAAGGGAAAGGAGTTCTGTCACTGAACTCTCTGTAGATAACATTACAACATCCAAACATCTAATATCGCCATGAAGATGGTCATAACAAAAGTGAAGAAACTAATAAAAACAGTAATACACTAAGAAACATGAAAGTGACATAATTTCCAAATAAATGATGAATCTGTCAATATGAATGTAATTATATAAGGAAGCAAAGTTACAAAATGCAAGAATTTATGTATGAAAACCTTTTCTCCTTTGGAGGCTGGAGCTTTTTTCTCCGGTTTCTTTTCTTCCGGCTACCATTGCAGATAGTTCATGACAAATCATTAGAATAATGTCAGCAAACTTGCAAAGACAATAATATATCTTGAAGACAATATTAACTGACCTAAACAGATGGAAACCTAATGTCCCTTTACTGATACATGATATGGTATAAATTAATAGCCCTGTTTTTGACGAGTATCATTACACTCTTCATGTGGTTCACTCGGATGCATTGAATATATTATTCTTGCTGTAAATAGCCATCACTTCAATGTTGCTGAGACCCCAAAATGGCAACAATTATCTATGCAAAAGCAAAATATTTATCCTGTTTTTTTGTCAGTAAAATATAAATGGAAAAGTATATATCAAATTTAAAGGCAATACTGAGCATGGCAGACACTGTCATTAAGACAGCTCTTCGTGGGATTTTTTGCATTTGCCATACTAAAAGGCCTCACATGGAAAAAATAAAGAAGGGTAAAAAGGGCATGGTCAAGTCAATCTTTTGTCTTTATCCCGTTATGGTACACAAGAAGATACAAAAGGTATGTAACAATGTCAACAATTGGGGCTTCAGAACAAATTCTGGCCAAAATACTGGAATAGTGAAAGTGACCCCTTCAAAACCAGTTCAGTCAAAGATACTGCCACATAAATGTGGTCCAAAATCAAATTTAGACAAAGACTGATTGATTGCTCTGTTTTATTTTTTGTTGGCTTGGGGCAAAAAAAAACCTATTCACTGAACAAATTGAGACAAAGGCACTGGAACAATAAGTGCTGCCAGAGAAGGACTCCACAGCATAAATGGAAAGGGGCACCCTAATTACCATAGACCTTGCACGCTAACACTCAGTACTCCTCGTGATAGTAAGTTCATTACTGTAAATTCATGATAATTACAATATCTAATGATGAAAACACAAGCCTATGTCACCTACCTTGGATCCCTCTGTCTTGCTTCTCTCCTTGAGACGTATTTCTTTATGTCTGGCATCCAGAATCTTCTCTCTTCTCGTTTCTCTTTCAAACATCTACAGTATGGGAAACAAACACATGGAGTACATCTTGGCATGTTGGGGAAATATTACTAGACTGGATCATAATCTAATGGAGTGCTTGACACCCTCACATTTGAAAGAAAAAAAAACACAAACCAAGATGGCCACCATTGCAATGCACTACAGCCTAAAGCATTACCTCTTTTAGACAAATATAGAGGGTGATGCCACAATCCTTCAAACAGACTTTGTAAAAACCTAATGTTCTATAACAGAACAGATTTTGTTGTGTTTAAAGATGACATAAAACAGGCATAATCAGTGGGAATTTTTATTTTTTCTTTATTATACACAGGTATGCCATATTCATTTCATTCAATAACACTAACAGTGGACAAAAACTACTTCAAAGTTAAACATATGAGTGTCCTTCTAGGCCCATAGAAAGAAGGTAATATTTGTCATCATCGTGTGAAGTCGCATGAGCGGGCATTAGCCTGGATATGAAACATAAACTGCATCATGTTGTAAGGGACATAATTTGGATTTTGGCAAAATCTCTAACTGCCGTACCTGGTTGAAATAATTTTACCAAATCAGTAGACTGGAGACAGACACAGGGAGCCTTTATAAGCTCAAATTTCTGCTGACCTGCTAAGAAATTTGGGTATGTAAGATTTGACGATATATTATCAGGTTAATGATGTTGTATTGGATTGTTCAAAAGTGCTGTGTACTAAATAAACTTGGAGAAGAAGTCTCAACTCTAAATGTCGTCAAGACAATTTTTCTCTTGAATGAAGCTAAAGGATATCTTGAGAGCTTTTAACAAAATTTACATACAAAAGACAAAAACTTACATTTGTGACAAGATTCTTTTCATTGCGTGCCATGGTGTACAAGCCCTCAGATAATTCAAGTAAGGTTGCTGTGCCGTCCTGAGATCCAGTTACGACTAACTTCCCAGATTCTTGGACTCTCAGGCTGTGCAAGGGGACATCATCCACCTTGTGGGACAGACACACACGGAATTATGACTAAAATGTCTCCAAAGACTCTATGAAATTTGAATTCAGTGAAGAAATAAATTATGCCATCTAAGAAAAGTGACCTATTGTTACTTTATCTTCTTAACCCTAATAGTGGCAATCGCCGATTAAATCAGTGATAAACCATGTGAGCAAGTGGCAAAGCCGATTAGATCGGCTATATCGCCATCCCATTTTTTTAGTTATTTCCACTAGTCCCTTGACCTTTATTTGGACTAGACGTGATGTTCTTACATTGGAGAGCTCGTCTAAGCTTGGTTTCTTCGCTGGAGCAACATTTTTGTGACATTTCAGTTGATTTCGTATTTTTTTTGGTTACGTCATAAACCATACTGTTGGTCAAAGAAATGACCACAGAAAAAATATACGTCTAAATACATAAGCAAAATTATACATTTTTGGAAAGACAATAGATTTGTGCACAAGATAATTGTGTTCAAACTGCAAATACTCTAAAAATACTTGGATTTCTGTGCACCTCCTGAAAATAATATTTTGCGTCACCAGCAGCCATTTTTATTTTTCAAAGACGTGACCCAAAAAAATATAACCTATGCTTTCATAAATTGTTTTTTCAAGTTGTCTGTCCAATTACATCCAATGATATATAGTTTTGTACCTTTATAACTAAATTTGAATTTTTTATGAATTTTTTACTACCACCCATCATTCTGAGCTAAATATACCTAGCCACTTAAGGAAAAACTCCTGCCACTACTAGGGTTAAGCCCAGTCAAGCAAATGGTAAGGCTAATATATGGTGAAATCAATCATTTTTTTTTAATAGATTCTGTAATCCCATTCACTGGCTTGAATGGTATATATATACAGGATTATAACCTTGGTTGGGAAAGACAATACTGTTTTAAAGGTGTCTGGAACCAGCACTGAATATATTCGTGACGATAAAGACATGAAGGAAAAATTATTTCTTACCATCTCTCCTCTCCCACAAAATGAATGTCACATCATATCTCCATCCTACACATGACAATACATGCTCCACTTCTCTCTGTCACACAGAAACACATTTTACCTGCAATGTGAGTGTAGGGTTGTTCTGTTTGAAGATGATGTCCCACACATCTAGTGTTCCATCCATCTTAGTGATGAAGAAAACTGCTGGTCGGATGGGACTCCAGCATCCATCAGTCAAGTATGATGAGTATTGTCTGGAGAAAAAAGAATGATACTTGTATATCTTGAATAAGAACATCCTGACACCTGACAATGTCAAATGATTTACCAGCATCTGAAAAGTGCATTGTCTGTAACTTTGGCTCTGGATTCACTTAAAGAATTAACCTGGTCAATGGTGTACAACTATTTCAAAGCAAACAATTCTCAATACAGATCATGATTTGAGCACAATGAATTTGTTTATATTGTCATCCAGTCGACTTATTAACATTATCCAAGACTGCCATGTGACCTCATTCTAAACAACTGACTGACTTTTATGCATATACGCTATGTTTTGGTGTTAAGATATGATACTCTGAGTTGCTTGCAATGCCAGCCATATTTTCTGAACTAAAATCAGTCACTGATTTTACATGTACCACTGTAAAAATCAACCTTACTACTGACAACTTACTTTGTCCACATGATAGATGATTCCCTGATATCTTCTGACCAGATCTGTCAATAAATAAATATATTTAATCAGTAAAAAATAAACAGCAGTAAAAAAAGTATACAGTATTATAAAAACGGCATTAAAAATACAGAACAGCAAAATTACGCACAACCAGTCTCAATGAAGTCTGCCAACAAATTTGTTTTTCATTTCTATTAAGGAATGCAATGATATCCTATCTGAAATAGTAATTTCCAACTAATTTACAGTCACTTAACATTGTGCTTTAGTTGAGATCGCACTCCATCAGTGAAATCAAATTTTGTTCCCTATATCGTAGTCCTAAAAAATCCCAGCTGCAAAAACTTTTTTCAGTTACGATCCCCATTTCATGTGCAACAATTTCTTTTCTTCTCTTAAGGGACTGTTCAATTCCACTGACAGAATATGTCTGATGCTATAAACCTGGTTAAATCTATCCGATATGAATGTTCTTTAACGAGGCTCGGATGCATCACCCACTGACAACACATGGCACTTCCCACTGGCAGCATGCTCTTTGATTAACGATGGTTGTCTGGCAGCCATCCAAACACTGACACCAATAGCCCTTTACATCTCCTCTCTCTACCCTGGATCATGCTCCAGCTAAAATCCCATTCTTCTCCTACTGCAAGTCTTTTTGATTTGAAAAAGTCTGCTAAAACATTTCTTTCAAAGTAACAAAACAAGATACTTATGAAGTGCAGATAGTCAAAAGCTTGAAGTATACAGGGCTTATGATAGCTCAACACTGGAAAGCGTTGGCTTTGGAGAGAAGCTCATTTAGTAGTTAAGAATTCCCTGAAATTCAATACATGATTACCACTGTAACTCCTTTCCTTTACTTACTTTAACTTCAAAGTCTGTTCACCATGAAAGACTTTTCAGAGGAACACTTCAAACAATGATTGAGCAATATCATCAAAGAATGTCCAGATTTATGAATCTTACCCTTGCACACCAATCACCAACACTGAGGAAATTTTTCGTGAAATGTGGATTCCTCTGAAGGGCATACACAGGCCCTATATGGCCAGTAAACTGGGCAGCAATTTTGTCCAGCGGGGTTTTGGCTTTCCTGTTGCATGAGATAATGTTGCCTTGCTCTGTTCCAGCCATGAATTTTGTTGGCTGAAAGTAAAAAACAGAAAATAATGTGAAGAGGTGAAAGCAAACACTACTCAGTACTTTTATCCCAGCATTACAAGACTCCCACAAGGGGAATAGTATGTAGAAATTACAATCAGCATGGTAAATAATATAAAACTACATCAGGTCTCAAGTGTCATCAAAACAAAACTGGATCTTTCATTATGGTGTTTCCTTTTACAAGGAAATGAGAACTCTTCCACTGCAGGCACTTTTGTTGATGTTGTTGTTATGCTTTACATGTCTTGTAATAACAGCCTCAAACTTGTTTAAAGGGAAACTACTCCTGTACTGCTGCAACATCCTTAATTGTAATGGTGTTGAAGCAATTCTTAACCTTAAAAAAATGATGCATTCCCACTCAGTTTTCTCAGACAAAATCCTGGTGACCTCAGATACAGAGGGTCATCATCTGCAAAATATTAACAACATTATTATTTCTATGACAGACTGGTAAGCAACCAATAACACATACCATTGTAGGTTCATATTCTAAGCAGTAAGCACCCTGTGCATTGTGGAACTCCTGTTTTTTGTCTAAGTACATCTTGTCTGTTGGTTCTCCCATCTTCCTGATGTCCCACCACAACACCTGCCCATCTGTGGAGGTTGAAAAACACTCCGTGCCTGTCTTTGATTGGATCCACACAGTCTTGTAAGCGGGGTCACGATGGGACTGTTCAATGGGTGTCAGCTCTACAGGTTGGGATCCCTTTCTTGTATCCCAGTAAGCTGCAGATTGGAAATCAAAAACATATACAGGTTCATTTCTTGTTGAATTTATATCTCTAGTAGTTGTTTGTAGACAAATTCAAACATCAGTTACATTTTCATGTCAAATTATAAATAATGAGACAGGAATATTTACTTTCATCAGTATCATCGGGAATTCAGGGTACCATTCAAATGGCTTTGGCATTTATACATGTTCAGCCTTTGTAATACGAAATGCAAACTATTCTTTCTCATTTGATCGTAAAACGTACTTCTCTCCACACATCCTCTAAGCATCACATTGTATTTAATGTACTGTATTCTTATATCATATTTTCTTTTCTTGTTCTTAAAACATCCTGATATGAAAGCAGTTGACCAGTTTCAGGACAAAGCTGATTTGCATCAGAAATTTGTTTCAACTCAAATGGCATGTGCCCTAGCTGTAGAATGGCATGAAAATGGATTTCATGTTGAAAAACAATGGGTCTTTGTGCTTACCAACTTGACCATTGTAGCAGCCTCCAAGAAGTATATGAGAATCTTTAGGGTTGTATTCAAGGCACACAAGAGGTGATACTGGCTTGATAGTCATCTCTGGCTTGTTGGGGTTTTCTGTGTAATGCGAAGAGGACATGAATTAAAGAGTCACAAAAGTCACACAATAAAACAAAGCTTCAATGAGGTCTTGCCTTTTATCAAAGTAAATTATGTAAAAATGAAATAACATACTGTGCTTAAGCATTCTGTTAAGGACTTCTACCATGAAATTAATAAATCAGCTGTAAAAATCAATGAACAGGCAAACATAACATTTATTTTTTTTTACATCAGATCAAATTTTTACGCAGTTTCACTCTAAGATTCATCATTCCGGCATTGCAATAAAATGAGCTTCAAAACAAAAGCACCTGACCAAAATGTTTCATATTTGGTTACATTCTATTTTTTATAGTTTTTGAGGACCACAATCATATGTTTAAGTACTTGAGAAAATGCCTTGTACTGTCTGAGTGCTGGAGAATGATTTAAGTGTGGCACAGTACTAAGTACAGATAACCATAAATAAAACAGAAATTGTACACCAGAAAAACTTACCAACATCCCAGATGTAAGAGTCCATGCTTGTATCTGGTGAGCTGCTCTGAAACTGCAGATTGCAGTATGCCACAGCAAGTTTGCGGGGTCCATCTGGGAACCATGAAATGTGTGTGGCTGTTCGTTTGATCTCATTTGGGTCTCTGTGGATTTAAAATTATGTAAGTAACACACCTACACTGTGAAGAGCTCACTATGACATTTACAAGACACACTGCATGAAAGCAATTTACTCCTTGACACTGAAACTCATTATGACCCTAAAGATTCACAACAGATGAAAATAAACACACTCACATTTTGTTTTGCAGCATACAGTTTTGTCCGGGAACTAACATGTTACATACACTATTTATTGAGAATGTAAATTTACAGTTCAGCAGGAAATGATATGCAAAAATATTTTGTAAGAGACAATGAAGTGGAAGTAAGTATTAACATGTCAAAAGTCTTACTAAATGTATGCCATAAAACAACAACAATGAAATCATTATGTTTCAAAATAATCCCAAATCCCACTATGTGCCAACCTGAAAACATTGATAGTTTTGGCTGATGCAGCTTCATCTACTCCTTCTGTCTCAACATCCTCAAAATATTCTTCATAGATATCCACAGCATTGTTCTGCTTGATGCAGTGCTCCATGACCTGTTGAACAAGAGAAATTGCAAAGTGATGCCATACTAAGTGTTTGTTTTTGCATTTTGCTTAGGTCCAGCCAGACAAGAAATAAGACAAGTGCTGCAAGGGCTTAAAATGAATAGCTGAGTGTGAGGCTGAGTGAGATTATTTACATTTATTTGCAACTTGCAACAACCTACCAGTAGTCAATTTCATTTTAAATTTGTTTACATTAGTGACCATGAATCAAGAACATGTTCACTTGTATTCACATGTATTAATGTGTCAGATATATGTACCAGTCATAGTAAAAGAAGTTTACATTTCAAATAGAAAGACTCACCATTTCATCATAACTATGTCGATACAAACAGTGACAGAAGTTTTTACAGAGCCAAGAAGGCCATCACTAGAGAGACAAGCCATATTCCCTCTTGTAGCAGTTCTACACTTAAAAGAATCCTTTAGCCATGTCAGTGCCCTGATATGTAATAGTAATATACAGAGTAAGCTCATTAAACCTCTGCTAAAATGTCAACACACTACTTTACTCACATTTCCCAGCTGCAACACAGCACTGATATACATTTCGTCTTTCTCAACCTTCTTCCTGTAACGTGTAACCTGCTCAACTTCATTTGGGTTGATGTCTTTGGGCCAGCCTCCTTCTGTGTGGTTGATGCCTCGTGCTCCAGTTTCAAAACGTTCTGTGTTTGCCTGAAAATCATTATCAAAATAAATACAGTGAATATTGTAATGCACTGAGCAAAATCAAAGAGAAATCAGCTTCTATGATCTCATTTTATTCTCAATTAAAATGTGTAAATACTTCTTGAAAAACTGCTAGCATTTTTGACATAACAAGTAAATTTTGTACAAGCTGAATTTAACATAACATAACAACTGGTTTGTGACTATTCCATTTCTTACGCATTGTTGAAACAATCTATGTCATCGACAAAATGAACACAGTGGGTTAATCATTCATTTACCATGGCCAATACACTACGTTTTCTCACTTGCACACTGTATGCAAAATGATACTGCATCAAATCTAACTAGAAAATTATAACTACTTTAAAAACTTCAGTATAAAAAAGATTTGCTTCTTTCATGATTACTGTTTTAAATATACACAGAATGACAAATGCATTTTGCAATTAAAGAAATTCTGAAGCCTTACATCATGCTCTGACATCTCCTGCACACATTGGATACCAATGTCTACAGGGTCACGCTCAATGAAATTATCCAAAGCACTGTCATCCGGTGGAATGTCCACATGGAGTTCTGCAGCTCGGTCTGAGAAGTTGCATTGTCGACCAAACTCTGCTCGCTTTTTGGTATACACGTACACAATCTCCATCTTGGCTGTTTTCTCAGGTGTGCAAACACTAGATACACCTGAAACAACACAGCAGTGGTGAAGTATTGTGATGGATTAAAATAATCTCATTTACTTACATGTCTGAATAAAATGAAATCCATTGAGCTAACAAAAAGCAAATTTCATTGATTTTCATTGCCTAAATAACACAGGTGGTACATATAACACCCGAACTTATACTATTATAATGTGTCATAATATAAAACAAATATTCAATATAGAGCATGACATATCACTCTGAAGTACACGGATCTGCAAATCTGTTTCAAGAACTAAATCATACCACCTTAAGGACTAAATTATATTGCCTTAAGGACGTCAGTTTTCAGGTAGTTTAAATTAATGGCTTTCTTGCTTTTAAAACTTTAAAGCTGCAGGACATGGAAACTATGGATAGCAAAGGCAGTTAAAAGATATATAGAGAAGCATTGTGTNTGCCCTGACCCCATGAGAGATACACAATATTCCAAGAATATTTAGGATATTTATCCATCACTGGTAGTATCAAAATGACATGCACATAAGAAAACTTTGTCTGGAAGTGAAATAGCAAAGATGATATTAAGCACTTGGTCAGTGCTTATGGCTGGAACTCTCAATCATATTCTCAGTGTGAGCGTCTGTAACTCTGCTAATCATTAAAAAAAAAACACACACAAAAAAACATCAGTGATGATTGAATTGCATTACTCTACATCATTTCAAACTATAGCATGACATTTACCAGAATCTGCAAGTGTAAAGTCAACCCTCCATATAGTCTAACTTCACAATCAGAAACACATTTCAGATTTCTTTTAGTTTGAGGAACATTGCAAATATTGATAATGCCAGTGATGACTCTTTTATGTCACAGTAAATAATGATACTGCTATATACCTGACTGAATATCAAGAAAAATGCAGAGCTCCTATTCATTTCTGGAATGCTTTGTATTAGCCCTTCTATTTCTCAAATGCTGGAATCTGAGCACTGGAACGACTGATTAGACCGTTAATTTAGATGCAGGGCTGCCTAGACACTCATTTTCAGTTTCCATATTTTAAGCTTCCTGCAGTTTACATAATAAGCATGCATTTTATGACCTTCCTCTACCAGTGATAAATATCCACTTAAACTTTAATCAATGTTTATAATTCTGGGTCCGAAAAATGTAATTTTAAAATGGGGCCCCTAAACTCTTTTATCACTGAACAGCAACAGTCGGCATGTTTCTTCTCAAACTTACAATTTTACATGTGCATGCACAGATAAAACATTCCTTTACGACGGCCAGTGCACTTAAGAGCGCATAAAACTGCTTTGGCCAACCTACAATACATAAAATAAATTTTAAAAGCACAAACGTACAAGCTGAAAACTTACACTGCTACCCACCTGTTTACTGTCTGTCAGGGCACTATGGCTTCTAGCGTTTCTCATAGCAACGCATGTCTCGCAAAGCCACGAACGACCCGAGACTTGGAGGTGTAATAATAAATTCGCTCTTTTACATCGTCTCGCATCTTACAGAACGCTTATAAATAACCGCGCTCATAAGCGACTTCCCCCGTTGACAATGAGAATCAAAAACATAATTATGTAAAAGTGTGTATCTAATAATCCAGATGGATAATAAATTGTCCCTAATGATACAAGAGAGGATTTTATATACACGTCCTAATATATAAGGCTAAAGAATTATTTGACTGCAAGAGGAAAAATCTAGTTAACTTAGCAGAATTCATAGAAAGTATGCTACAGAAATTTCAGTAGAGAGTTAATAATAATATATTACTTTTGTGAATAGAGGTAAGAATAACTGCTGGGAATGATTGGAGACTCATGTAAGTTAATGTTGTGTATAGATTGTACGCAAATGTAACATGTCATGATGGATTATAATCTGTTTATGTCCCGTCAATATATCGTCCGCCTAGGCGCTTATGTATCACTGTTGTGGTCTGGGCTTATGTTGAATAAACTTCTTGTAGTTGTTGTTGTCTTTGACTCGTCCGGGAAAGTATTCCAGTGTCTTGCTACACTAGAGGGAAACAAGTAGGGGTAAGATTCATGCATTCTCCCTGGGGCTGGCCTTGTCTTCCTGTTTGTAATGAAATGTTCACTGCTGGTCTTGTAGAGCTTTACATATAGACCCATTTCATGATTCACTTTATCTCACTGCTAATAACTAGACCTGCGCATGATATTATTTATCTAAAAGTTTTTGTCAGGGCGGGGAGAAGAATTAATGCAAGCCACAGTATGAATCTCTTCAGAAGACACTAAGACTAGGGAGAAGAAAATCTTTTAAGCTGTCCCGCAAACTGGTATCTAACTTTGCCAAATTTTACACGTTTTCTGGGTGATACCACAACTGGTAGGTGGAAATATCAGGACTGGTCTAAAAACAAAACAATAATAAAGAAAATGCTGTCGATCGCAACAAAACATTTTTCTTCTTGCACGGATGTACCACCAAAATAAAACGTCCTAATCTGCACTTTTTATAAAGGGTTGTTGAAAGGATGAGCCTATAGTCAGGTATACAAATGGTTACATTTTAATTCATCGTCATATTAAACAACATAATTACACTTTTTACCAGTGGGCAAACAGGCCTCTTATTTAAAGGAAGTCTGGAATATTTGCCTTTTCATTCTGTGGTTGTTTGGTTGACTTTTTCAAATAAGGTAATTCGGAAAAATACCGACTAACGTGAACATAACTTGATATCAGATAGAGAGACTGGCTGTGGTCTCCCTGGTGTGGAACAGAACCAGTGGACTCTACGCGTGCATGATATAGGTGAACTGTAGTTCCTACTACATAATTTCAAGATCCATCGCTTAGCCAGCCTCTATCCCGCATACACATCCTTCCGCAAAATATTTGCTCATGTGAAGAGGTATGCACCACAATTTTTTTTTTTAATTATAGAACCATTAATAACAATTTCAATGCTGTACAAACGTCATCAGCGACAGGAGACTTACAATCTCAAATGCAACGATTAGCACGTAGCAATAAGCACAGCTGCCACTGAACATGCCAGAAATAAAACAAGTGTGGTTCACTTGAAGACCTAGATGGTCTCTGTCAGTGACTTCATTTGTAGAAATTCGTGCATCTGTAGATTCTTAAAAAAATGTGGCAAGAACTCTGAGTGCCTGTCTATCATTGCTATTATCAGAAGGTATGAAGATGCTGGCATATCTGGCATATGGATAGGTGATTTAAAACAATCCTTATAAATTCAGATAATTGGCCATGAGGAAGGAAGAATTGGGTGTGATTTTAATTTTCAGAGGCTTAGATAGGTGCAAATACCGTTTGTAGACACAGAATAATAGGAGTTTGCCTCTCGAAAATAAATTTTGTGGTTGCAGGTAGATGGGTATGGTTACCCTGTTTTTGTGAAAAGGCTCAAAATATTAGGTAGTCTGGTTCATTGCCAAAGTTGTCAAAATCTAATTGGTTTTGAGGCATTTTTCTATGTATCAAGAAGAGTTCAACAATATGTGTGGAAAGGAATTTGGCATGAGACCCTTTTGCTTAATTAATAAGGAATGTAAAGCCTTATTCAGCCAGCAGTGACAAAGTCATTGGTGTCTTCATATCATAATCAGCAAGCAGTAGCGGCACAGATACAGCTAGAAAAGCAGTTGATCCCATCTGCTCCATAAATAAACTAAAAACTCCCTCTGACTCTTCACAATGATTCTGATAAAATCATTGCGATGTTTCGACTAATTTATTACAAGTAAGCCTATATTATATACAATATCGGTACTTAGACTACAGTACAAGAAACACGAAATATACACACGCGTCGATTCGACTCTACATTGTGACTGCCATGACCAGTCATGGCAGATCATGGTTGTATTAATCAGGCTAGTTAAAAGTTACTTTTAAAAGTAACTGTTACAATTACTTTACTTTTCTAAAAAATGAGTCCCCTTCACCCCTTCCCCACCACATTCCTCCTTACGGATCGGCGCCAGATTATTATTGCTGCTGTAACGGTGGTGATATAGGCCTACTGTTTAAAGAAATAGAAACGACGAAACACTCATAATGGTAAATGGAAAAATCAAATTAAGAAAAGAAAAACGCTAAGCAAGACAGGAGTGGCTAACGATCAAAGGGAAACAACTAATGAAATGACAATCTTGATCTAGTGCATCAATGATTTGTCTCCCATATATCACGATCTTATTTTTTCACGATTATGTCCCTTCCACCGTAAATTTTTCACCAAATCATTTCTCTCTCTCTTTCTCTCCTTTTTGTTTTCTGTATGTAAGGATAGTGTGTATAAAGGTTAGGAAGGTGATATACTGGTCGTCGATTTTGGGTTAACACAATTATAATGGTGGTGGTTGTGGTAATGATAGTGATGGTGGTAGTATTAGGGGTTGGTGGTGGTGAGGTTGTTGTTGGTGGTGAAGGTGCTGCTGCTGATAACTGATGACAGTCAACAGAAACAATGAAATAAGAAAAAAAAAAACAACCTTCAACTTGAAGCAAAACAGGAGCAGCTAAGGTCAAAAGGAAGCAACCAATAAAATAAATACCATCTCTAGTGCATCCATGATTTGTCTCCCATTTATTACGACCGTCATTTTTAACGATTATGTTCCTTTGACTACAAATTTTACACCAATTCATCCCCCCCTCTCTCTGTATCAGTCTGCCTGTCTGTCTCTCTCTCTTTTTTTGTGTCTTTCACTCTCCTTCTCATTCTCTTGATTGTGTTCCTAGGATCACACAGAAGTTCGTTTCGTCCAAGTCATGGGTAAGGGGGTAGACCTCAACCAGTAATAATATTGTGCGTGTCTGCGTACAGGCGCGTGCGTGCGAGCTTACATGTGCATGCGCGGGCGTCTGCACGAATGTGCGTGTGCACACGTGTAAGTATTTTAGATGTGAGCGCGCGAATGTGTGTACGTTTGGTTACGTACATGCGTGTCTGTGTGTGAGTTTGTGTGCTCTTGCGTGCGCGTCCGTTTTCTATATTTAATGATGGTGTTAATGATAAAGGTTATGATGATGTGCTGGTTGACGTAACAATAGGTGTTATGGTGATAATAGTGGTGATGTTGGTGGTGGTGGAGGTGGTGATGGTAGAAGTAATCGTAGGTGGTGATGGTGGTTGTGGTGGTTGTGATACTGTTGCTGTAGTTGTCTCTCCTGCAGTTGCCATTGCTGATGTAGTGGTGGTGATACTCTGAGAGGAAACTAGTGACGATGATACATTGGTGGTGTCAGTGGGAACAATCCGAAAAAAATCCACATTGTTAGGCTAGGTGCAGCAAACAGTCGAAGGGAAACAACCAGTGAAATGACAATCGTGAATTAGTGCATCCGTGCATCCGTGATTTGTGTCCCATTTATTACTACTTTCATTTTTGACGAAGTTTTTTTTTGACACCAATCTAGCAACACTTTATTCCTAGTTTTCCTCTCTCTTTATCTCATTCTTTTTCCCAGTCTCTTTATTCTATCTCAAGGAGCGACAAACACATCATCATCATAACCATTATCATTAACATTATCCTAAATACAGAAAACGGACGAGCACGTGAACACACACCACAAATATAGACACAGACACAGACACAGACACAGACACAGACCCAGACCCACAGACAGACAGACAGACAGACAGACAGACACACACACACACACACACACACACACACACACACACGCACGCACGCACACACACACACACACACACACACACACACACAAATGGACACGGGCACACACGCACATACACATGCATGCAGGCACAAGCAGACACAAGCAGAAATAAGGTGGTTGAGAAATTGGTCCTATTACCTATAATTTGACAACAACGAAATTCCAAATTCGTGTGATCCTAAGAACATAATGTTAAAAATCGGAGAGAGAGAGAGAGAGAGAGAGAGAGAGAGAGAGAGAGAGAGAGAGACANAGAGAGAGAGAGAGAGAGAGAGAGAGAGAGAGAGAGAGAGAGAGAGAGAGAGGGGGGATGTATTAGTGCAAAGATTTATGGTTCAAGGGACATAATCATGAAAACAAGGTAATATTAAATAGGAGACAAATGATGGAAGCACTAACTTAAAATTATCATTTTACTGGTCGTTTCCCTTCCACCATTGTCTACTCCTGTCTTGTTTGGATTTTAAAAAAAATTATGTTCGAAGTTGTTTTTCTTTGAGAATATCATTACTTTTAGATCATCATCATCATCATCATCATCATCATCATCATCAGCAGCAGCAGCAGCAGCAACATCATCACCACCACCACCAGCACCACCACCACCACCACCAGAGAAAGAAGATGAGAGAAATAGTGTGCGCAGGTATGTCTGTGTGTGTGTATTAAATAGAGAGAGAGAGAGAGAGAGAGAGAGCGAGAGAGAGAGAGCGAGAGAGAGAGCGAGAGAGGAAGAAAGAAGGAGAGAATGAGGGAGAGAGAGAAGAGAGAAAAATAGAAGGAGAAAAACAGAATGAGAGAGAGAGAGACGGTCACAGCAAGAGAGAAGGAGAGAGAAAGAGTGATTAAGTGTGCGTGCGTGCGTGCGTGCGTGCGTGCGTGCGTGTGCGTGTGCGTGTGCGTGTGTTGTGTGTGTGTGTGAGCGTGTGCCTGCCTGCCTGTCTGTCTGTCTTTGAGAGAGAGAGAGAGAGAGAGAGAGAGAGAGGGAGGGAGAGAGAGAGAGAGAA
>JAWQUT010000736.1:0-12155 GCA_033807755.1 Ellobium chinense
ATAGATACCGACTATCTGACTCGTGACAAAGTGGTACATTAAAAAAACAGTTTAAATGTAGGCTAACAACAAATAAAAACATATTGCACATTCAAACACAAGTATACGAAATTCATCTGTCCTAGTCAAGCCAAGAGTCACTAGGACGGAAACTTTCAATCAGTGATCACTCCAGTGACATAAATTATCATAAAATACATGAACGTCTTTTGGAAGCACCGATTTGAGTTCCTGTACATGTTTGTATTTTGTCTCTGGAATTTTGAGACGGTCGCTGTACAGTGGAGGTGCTGTGGCTGCAGGGAGTTGATATTGAGATGCACCCCTGGGTTTCTGAAGGTCTTGCCAATCAGCATTGACGTCAAGCTTATAGCTGATGGTATTGTCTGGTGTTTAACGCAAGGCACGAATATTCGTGACTATTGGGTCACCTTTCTTCCTGACAGGGCGAATGGTTTTGTAAGTTCCAACTGCACCATGATCCTTAAAAAATGAATGATCCAAGTACAGAACATCATAAGGACTTGGTGTTTTTCGTGCCATTTTGATGAAATTAACATAATGCAGAGGATGGTGAATATTCACGTTCCTGAGAGTCTTCTCAATGACACTGTGCACACTGTCAACCTCCATTTGTGTATGTCCCTTAACCAGATATTTTTGTTCGATGATGATGCCTGATGTGCTAGATAAATGACTTAGCGCACTTGCTACAATAGCATTCCTATTTTGATAGGTACATCCGTCGCTGTAAAGAACAACTTTGCTCACGTTCTTTTTACTTTGTATATGGTGCACGATGCAACTTGCAAATTCGTTTGCGGTGACGGCACCTTCTCCTTCGTGCCATATGTAGCACGTGAGATCGTACACAGTGAAGTTATGCACTGTCAACTTTGTCTTGAAGTGCCGGTGCTAAAAGAAAGCTTTGTAGGTCCGTTGTTAGAACACAAGTTCTGTCGCCTGGTTCCAGCATGCTGGTTGAAACAATAGCTTTGTCAGCGTCTTTCTCCTTCCTGGCCCTCACTTTCAAATTGTTGTGAGTGCTCCACTCCTCTAAGGACACATTGCCATTTTGATATCCGACACAAATGTCACAATGGCCCTTTGTGGGACGAAATAATGACACATTTGCGGCGTGGAATTCATCCACAAACACCTTCGTACTGAGCAGATCTCTGCCATGATCCTTGCAGAAATCAGTATAGTGTCTGTTCAGGTCTGTCATGCTCCTGATTTCTGGTTCAAGATAGAATTTATCGCTGGGCTGCCAGCAATAATGTGAAGGCATTTTGAGCAGTTTCAGAAGAAAGTTTTCTCCGAGGAAACTTCGGCTCTCTCTGGAAGTGTCATGTCGGTGATTAGATTTGTCTGCCGATGTCTGTAAATTTTTTGTATGATCGTGGTTGATTACTGAGCTGCCAAACCATTTCGTCAACCCAGTTGTATTGAGAAACATAGTTCTACACACTCTGAAAGTGACACCTCCCTTTTTCAAATTAAAGACAAGGGAACAGGAACGTGGTTCTATGGTGCCAGGCGTCTTCGACTTTACAAGCATCTTTTCGACCAATCCTTCAACCAGTCCTCTTTTCTCTGGCCAAGATGCAGACCATATTCTGTCAAATACAGCCTGCCTTTCGTCCTCAGAAAATTCATTGCATTTGGTGTCACGACATTTGCAGGAACACCTTGCTTTGAGTGTGCGAGCAGGTCTTTGAACACTGTTACAGACGTTGGCTTTTCCTGCTTGTCGAGCTTGTTTCCGTTTTGTGGAAATCCATTCATCCCAGTGCTGCCCTTTGCGCTTTTTCTTGCTGCCCATTTCAGACAAAACGGAGATTTCAGGATCTGCAATGGCAGTCAATTCCCTTTTAGTTTCAGTATCAGCAGCGACAGTCTGTCGTTTTGTAGATTCAAGAACCTTAGCAGCGACAGGTGATTCATGTGTTGATTCAAGAACTTCAGCAGCAACAGCCGGTTCACTTGTAGATTCAGGATCAGCAGCGACAGTCGGCACATTTGTGGAGATGTCCAGATAAGAAATTTCGGAAAAATGTTTGTCCAAAACATCAAAAGGCGCTTGGAGACGGTTTGGAGTTAGGCCCAGGTGCACAGGTGATAATAAATATGGGCGTCGCTTCGTTTTTACCCAGGAATGAATGGTGAAATGACAGTTCGCCAGGTTTTCATGTGATGGCGAGTTGGGCGGTTATGAATTTCTCATAAAAACTCAACTTCCCTATTTTTTTCAAGCATAATATTTATACACAATGTATAACAGTTAGTAATGAATACTTTTATGCAAAAAAAAAAAAAATCGACCTTTGACCGACTTAGCCGGTTATGATCGCCGGTCGACGATATATATATATATTCAGCAAACGACAGGGCTTTGGCCAACCTGTTTGGTAATACCCATACCACAGCAATATTACTAGAATGCAAGGTGTGCCTCATTCTGTTGGGCAGTTACTCCTATGCATACTGACGAGCATTTAAAACAAAGAGGCCATTAGATAATCGATTATTCTTAGAGTATCGTTTCTTTTTGACTTTGAATTGTACATAAAGTAAGTATACTGTCTTCCCATTATGTACAAAGAAAACCGTGGCAATCTATGTAGACGACGCACGTGCACATTCGTGAGCAATTGTATATGTTTATGAGTATCTGAATGTGGTTTGATTTTGTTGAGGAGGAAAAGTCAACTCCAACAAAGAGCGTTTACTTATGAATGCACAGTATACGCTTTAAAATTGTGATGCTTTTTCTTTGATTTTACATGTTGCCTCATATCATCACTAGTTTAGCATAGGGACGAAAGTGTTGTCTGCCTATACAACCACAACTGTGACGCTGGCCCGTGGTGCCAAACAGTTGCTGAGTCTTGAAGGTGATACAACGTTAATGCAATAAAACTTTAGAAGTCTCTTTTAGATGTATACTGGTTGTCCTGCAGACATAACCAGCATTGTAGTCTTTAATAAGTTCAAAGCTCATCACACCCAATAAAGAACTAAGGTACAAGAACAAGCAGCGATATTTACTGTCCAGAAAGTAGACTTTAATTTGAATACCAATGATCCAAAGATCTTCTTGCTCATTTAGTGACATGTCTGGCTTTGGCTGATCGCCTGGTCACTGTTCTAAGCCGCCCAGTTGGAGACAATAGCATTATTCTTGATCAATACTGAAATGCCTGACTTTTTAAAGCTACTGACATAATATGTGCATTGTGCACTTAAAAAAACGTGTTTTTAATTTTGTTAATGTTTTTCGTCTTGTTGTCTTAGCTTGGGTTGTTGTTGTTGTTGTTGTTGTTGTTGTTGTTGTTATTGATGATAATAGACGGAAAAAAGTGTTCTAAAGTGGAAGACAGCGAATTTAAATGAGTGAGTGATGATTTATGCCATTTTTCTCACCGACAAAAAAGGACACTGGAAGCATCTACGGACACATCTGTAAGAAGTGCTACTAGGCATGAATATTGTCATGGCAATATAGTAACTGTAGGTTTAGATTGTAGAGGATTCCTCGAAAGAACTGTTCCAGATAATATCTTTCAGTATGTGTCAGTGGTAGTAGATTTAGAAAAAAAAATAGCATTTTCCTGTACTCAGTACTTGGGATAACAGGTACAGTGATATGTAGCATTCCAGTAAATAGCATTTGTACTAAGACTGATATAGTATGTGCTAGAAGCTCAAAAAATAGTAATAATATAGTAATAGCATATATGTTGAATGTAATTTAGTTCTTAGTTATCCAGTCTTGATAATACAGGACTCATCCCAACCTCTCCAGCTTCTAACCCATATAAACCACAAAGCCATGTCTTATCCTGACACGATCAGTGAAAACATTCAGTCCGGTAAAGACTTAAAGACTGAGAGAGAGGCGTAGCCGCCTATTGACATTAATAATGCGCAGCATTAAGTTATTGACAAATTCACACAATGGCTGCCTTTGGGTGAGGGCGTAGACTGATAGAGGAAAGTTGTTGGGGAAGGAAGTAGAGGGCGTTGGTAGGAGAAAATCATAATTATGCAACAAAATTGAGGGATGAGCGCTACTTAATGTTCTCCTCATTCATTCACGCCTGTCCATTGGCACATCTTCCCCCAATCACATTAACTGTTAAAACAGTTCCATGAAACTGCCGTCTCTCATCCGCAACAAAAGAAAACAGTAGCAATTTAAGTTAAACACTTTATCATCAGTGACAATATTATAATTATGCAACATTATTTGCAATAACAACATGATAGTGCCGAAATGAACCAAGCAGTTCAGGTATATTTTATAAACATGCCATTGCAACTGGAACAAAACTAGTATCAGTAACTGAAGGGTATGAACGACTCATTCTTTATTGGTGACCTGTTGTACCTACAACTTAGGACCAGGTGAAATGGTGCTTATGAAAATGGAAGACAGAGAATGTGTGTAGAAGGGTGTGGCACTGCAGACATGGTACAATTGTTGATGTTGGCGACAAAAGTAATAATGGAGAGAAGAAGACGTCTAGTTAATGCGGACTGTGAACGTGGTGATAATATAGTTATGGACCAATGAACCAACATGTAATGCCCTTGACGTTCACTAACAAATCCAGGCGCGACCACAGCACCAATCAATCAGCAACCGCTGTGTGCCGTCTCGCCCATTTTGACATGTAATATTAGACTCTCTTCATATGTGGATTTAAAAAAATGTTTATTGTAAATAAGAGAACTCGTAATACATAAAGCATGATACCAGTAATTATCATTCCTACTTAAGGGCAATCTGAGAGAGTCAAATGTCACCCTGGCAATGATTTATAAATATTTGACTCGCCATGTGTATTTACCTATTTGCCCACACACTTTCATGTTTGTGTTACTTGAAGGGGTTGTGTTGAAGGTAAAGACAGAGAGTTAATAATAGAACTATCATAGGAAATGCGAGCTGTGGTCAAGATCAGACCTTCAGTTTAGCCAGCTTCTATTTGGAGGCCACAGCCTTCGTGTCTCTGTCGCTTTTTCTCACTTCTCTTGCAGAAAGTAGTGTCCTCACACTTCCCCTTTCTCATTCAATGAGTACACAAACTGATTTCTTTTTATGCTGTCCTTCCTGCTCTAATTATCTGTAAACGTGCCGCGCCACACTATTTCCAAATAACTGGTTTTAGGGAGATGAAACGTCCAGTTATTTATTCCTGAATTTGTAGCCACCACACCATAAAATGTAATAAAGGACTATGCTGCGAAATATTCGAGAAGAAGAAAAATATGCTGGGGTGAGGGCAGTCATGTTTTGACTAAGATTCTATCTCTTCGAGAGGAGCTCCTTGTCGATTATTAACAGGCCAAACAATAACCATTGCTTTAAAACTTCTCCTTAATCACTGAGCACCGATCATAAGCGTGTATGATATAATTTTGAGTTAAAGATCTTGGTGAGTGTAATCTAAACCAGAAATTCACTAATCTATTCTAGAACGATAAAGTATGCCATTGCTATGGACCTTTACACTTTATTATCATCAATAAGTCACCTTCCTTTAAAATTCCTTTATTAATATTTCCTGTGTGTAAGAGAGGCAACATGATATTGTGTATCTTCTAACCCCTATATCAACACACCTGTCTATAATCATTGTGCGTTCGCTGTCCGTTTACGGGACTGTGTTACGCGGTTCACCGTGTCTTTGATGAGTTATTAGTAGCCGCCAGATACCATTTTTGCTTCATGTAATCGGAGCTTTCTCGAACACAGACTATATAATTTACAGGAGGGCATGCACATCAAATATAAGTTTCCGTTTTCCAATACTTTTTCTCTCTGACAATTATCTATGGTGGCCACTGAGTCAATTAGCGAAGAAAGAACATCGTTCTGTAACCGTGCGCGTATGTAATATGACGCAATCAGGAGAGCTATAGTTACTGGATTTGGCCCTTGCGTCCAGAATTATTCCCATTCCCCGATCAGCAGCGGCTTGTGGCAAAAATGATGACGTCACCTGAATTCCAGCAGCTACAGAAACTTCTATGCGACACTGTAATATTCAGCTTTTAATTAAGGTTCTGGTCATCCAAATTCAAACGTAAAGTTTGACAGTGTTAGCCAGATAAACTATTCTGCATTGTTAATGCATCAGCATCGTTTTGGTATTTTTAAACATTCACACCAACATGCTATAACCCGAGCGCAGAGCACTGGGTAGACAGCTTTGCCATGTGGCTAGAAAGTATTTGACGTAGTGGGTGTAACAATTCGGACTTCGGATAATGTAAGCCCGTTGATTGTCTGGGGCAGGCAGAGGCGTTATACCATTATGACGACGCGGAAAGACTGTTTTATTGGAATAATAGGGTATCGTGTGACTTAATTTGGTCTGTAGGACGAAACAACTTTCCGTTAAATTTTTGAGCTCCCTGGCGACCTTGGTTGAACAAAGTCAGGTGTGCCTACCGTGATAGCATACTTATTTTAATATATCCTGAACCTGCGCGCTCTTGCACAGACGTGGACAATACGTCTACCTGATATTTTACAACTTTTTTTTTTTCGTTACCTCCTTATCCTTATCTTCAACTAAGAGTTGCTCTTATCTCTGTATACAACTTCAATACGCTCTCTGAGATCAGTACGTGACTTCTTGGTGTTGTGCGTTGTGCAATTCCACGTTCTCTTGCTGTTCTCTCAGACATTGTTGGACAGGCTCTGTCCATGTTGCCCAAACTATGTGTGTACAGGGGAATGTCTGTAAGATTTATTATTATTTTTTTTGTAAGTATAGAGCGCGTCGAAATGCGAAAAAAAAAGCCTAGCAACTTGGCATTGACGGAAATGATGGCGTGTCTGATTTCAAAGGTTTTAAGTAGCTTTAGAATAAAATACATGGACATGTAATCTTGCGAGTAATAATGCTATGATTATAAAAAAAAAACAAAAAAAAACCGTACGACAGCCTATCGATTCTTAGGCAAGCCTACATGCATACTCTACATTTTTAGTCTTGGCTATAAATGATCACTATTGAACGGTTGTCCAATTGCATAGTAGAAGAAGAACAAAAATGTTTCGTTACAATAAGGTGCGTTGCGACCCCCTCTGTTTCACACAGCAGAAGAAAAGTACCAAGCCTTCTTACACTGGTGCATGTGCTTTAATGAGAGAGAAAAAAAAAGGCTTAGTTAATAATAATGTAAGATTTTTCACTTGCAACCTTATACTAATACGCAGTAATGCAACATACACCTATGAATTCAATGATAACCAGACGAACACTTCTCTCGCTTACTCCATGACTCGTTCTCTCTTATACGCACACACACACACAGACACACAGACACCCAGGCAGACAGACAGACAGACAGACAGACAGACAGACACACACACACACACACACACACACACACACACAAACAAACTCTCCAGATTACGCCCAAATCACTGGCGGTCGCGCATGCTCCCATTTTTAGACTCCATCCGTTCTCGTTAACATTCCTACAACCATTATTGGATAGGATTCAGTACATCTTTGGCCACTCAGTAAAATCGATAAACATACACAAAGCTAGGCGTTTTGTTTTTTTTGTTTTAATGAAGGGTGGAGCGACCTCCTGAGTGATACTTTTGTGTTTGTAAGTACAACTACAATAATCATACTAATACCCGTTCACTGTTATATTAAACTGATAAAAAAAACAACAACAAAAAACATAATTTCTGACGTACCCGCACGATCATTTATATCTGTGTATAGTAATGAAATACGTTTGTGTACACGCCAAATAGCTCATTAAATATAAATATATAGATATCGAAAGGATTAGTTATTTGTACTTTTTTTTTTTGTTTTTGTTTAACAAAATCCTACGGGTTTGGCTTTAACAGAATGTGAAGCTGGAAAATACGGCAAAGATTGTTCATCCAGCTGTAGTGACCACTGTAAGGCAACCAACGTAACTGGACAGGAGTCACCTTGCAGCCACATAGACGGTCGTTGTATTCGTGGTTGTTTGCCTGGTTACCAGGGATCGACCTGTTCTTCTGGTGAGTGATTAGTGACAAAATGATAACTGCTAAATATGTATAAATCATATAACCGTACTGCGTTCACAAATACATGAAAAACGTTTTTCCTCTAGGTCATGTTTTATTTATTTTTGTTTCCAAGTGAACGAATTATATTTAAAGTGTGCATGGGCCCCTAAATCAGTCTGTTTTAAAAGGGAACCTTTTTTTTTTATTTTAAGGGGCCTCTTTCCCTTGTGTTCGTGGTACGTTTTCTTACTAATCGTTCTTTAAAAGATCGCAATTTATTTTCGCTTGGTCAATAATTTAGTTCTTTAACATCAGTGTGACGTAAGGAAAACATCAAAACATCGGTGTGTTGCACTTCGGTTATTTGCATAGTCACTCCCGATGAAGACAAATAAACAGATATGTAGAAGAAAATAAAAATGTAATCTTGGAAACTAGCCTGCCTCCTTGTTTCACGAATGGAATCTCTAGACCACATAGCTCTAGATATTTGACAGTAGTCTAATGGTTCCACTGATAACGCAAAGACAAAGGAAGGTAGAGGTGAAAAAATACCAAACTCACCGAAACATACTACAAACACAGACTTTCAAAAAAGAAATGAACCGGAACAGGTGATCAGACGCATCTTTATCCATTGGTAGAGTAGAAAAAGGTATCTCTTGACCAGTGATATGAAAACATCGTATTTTCATAATTACAATCACTGGGCTTTAGTGATTGAAGATTTTAAAATCTTAATGACAACTCTGGGTAGATCTAAACTCTCCACCACCATATACTTTGCAATCGACTTTTCTCGTTGCGCTGCTAACAAAATAACTTAGCTTAAGAATTTCAGTTCATAGGTAAATGAGAATACTGGCTAGTCTATGATTAACATTTCTTAATTTATTATGGTGTTGCCATTATCACAGTTTAGACATGTCTATCGAGATGGGGATTAATACCTCTTGGCTTAAAAAAAAATAATTAACAAAAATGGATATTTCAACTCTTGAATCCTTTGTCAAGCCCAGAAGCTAAAATTTACAATACCAGTTCAAGACTCTGTACTGACAACTCTGGGTAAATGTAGACCGAGAATGACATTCAAAATGTTGAGGTTATCAATATTTGAATCCTACGTAACCCAAATAATCCGTACTTCACAATCTCAGTTCATGACTGTTTGTAAAGACAATCTAGCAAGACTGGGTTTTTTTGGTTTTTTTTGCTCATAAAAAGTGTTTGCTTGATTAACATTCAGATCCTTTGTAAACCTCAAGAAAGGTACAATTTACAACATCAATTGAAGATTCCGTACCCACAACTCTCGGTACATGTTAACTGCGAATAACATTTCAAGGTTTATCAAAATGTTGCAGTTATCAATATTTTAATCCTACGTAAAGTCCTAGAATCCACACTCCACAATCTCAGTTCATTACTCAACTAACGACAAGTCTGGCAAGACTGGGGTAAATATATTTTGAGGTTAATAATAATTGGTAACTTTATCAACTTTGAGATGGTTCGTAAACTTCCAGAAGCTACACTTTACAATATCAATTTGAGTCTTCGTACGGACAACTCTGGGTAAATATAGACTGCAAATAACACTGACTTGTGATCGTGGAACTCGCAATAATTTAACTTGTAATTCAGCAGATTAAAAGCAGCAGTAGCGGTCACCTGAACATTTGCAATGAACAATCATATTATCATTTAGAAAAAAAAAAAACAAAAAAAAACTGTATAGTGGGTTAATTAATATTTTTTTGTAACAGTCTCACTGTTGAGTCACTGCATCTAGGTCGGGCATTTCTTTGGAGTCTCGTTCAGCGCAGGAAAAAAAAACACCAATATTTCTAATGACGCGTATCTATATGTATTTGTGCAAACCATGTGATAATACACTCGACGATTTAACATGCTAAACGGGTGTGTACTTTTTGATCATTTTGAGTAGCCCCTGTTTAGAAAATTTGGTCAAAATTTGTTGTGCAACCGAGTTAGGCGTTTCGTGCAATGTTAACTATAGAGAGGAGCGACCGTTGTCTGCTAGTAGAAAATGAGTTGGACGTTTTGTGCTCATATTTGGACGTGCTGTGCCCAGAGATAGGCGTTTTAATGGTTCTACCTAGAAATTGATAGCGGCCATATTTTGATTAATTTAAACATTTTCGTTTTCATTAAAATAGCCATGAATCAGATTTTTAGCAGTCACAAATTGAAATTTAGAATTAATATTGTAAAGTATAGCTTCTNGGGGGGGGGGGGGGGGTAGAATGGAGCTGTAATTTTATAAAAAAGAACAGTTATTATTAGGTCCCACAAATATTAACCCCGATCTTGCCAGACGTGTCATTAGCAAAGTCATGAACTGAGATTGGAAGCATGTGGTGTGTGTGAGTCTCGTTCTTAGCGCTAGTCTTCTGTTCGGCTTCGGGAAAGACCCCGGCCACTAAGCCACCTTTTTGGAGTGGCGCCTGGTCGTGTATAGACGTCTACCTCATTCGAAACTGACGTCAAGGCGATGGGTGCCGATTCCCACCACATCATTTTCTTTTCTTCTTCCATTTTCTCTCTGCATTTGTCCCTTGAGCACTTTCCCCTTTATCCTACCTTATGTGAGCATCTGTTTGCGTCTGCTCACTCCCTATTTCTCTTCTAAATTTTCTGAACAGGGGCTACTCAAAATGCTCAAAAATAACACACCCGCATAGCACGTTAAACCCTTTTTTTTCCTGCGCTGAACGAGACTCTACAACACGGGTAATGAAACGCCCGACTTAGATGGTTTGAGCCGACAACATAGAGAGCTGACGGAGTTAAACGATTTGATAATTTTAACATGTTTTTATTTGTTTATAGTTCTTATGATTTCTTTGCAGATATATTTATAGACATACTGAGCAATGCCATGCCTTCTCTATGTATAGAAACGAGCCTGGGCCCCGATCTCGGACTTAGACGGTTTATGCTCGACACAATCGAAATATTATTTTTGTCTTAGTTGTCTTTAAGCAGTTTTTTTCCAATGCATTTTCTTCAATGTTTTCATTTTCAAGTTTCAAGCTGTACAGCTATGCATGGTGTGGAAAATTACTTGGTATCATACTTTCCGTAATATTTATGAAGAAATATTTTTTATCACAGACAGAGAGGCGATATGGAAAAAGTATATTTTCTGTTGAGACAAACTAAATTAAAAGCCTGCGCAAAATTTGAAGACAAACCATTAAGTACAAGAAAAAAATCGCACTACAGTACCAACACCCATTCTTCACATGCGCATGCTATGTTTGAACAGGGAATTTCTGATATAGTGCATATGCTTTCTGAAGACAGACAATTGAACGTAAAGTGTCTTGTGATCTTGGAACTCGTAATAATTTAACTTGTAATTAAGCAAATTAAAAGCAGCAGCCGGTAGTCACCTGAACATTTCCAATGAACAATCATATTAAAAAAACAAAACAAAAACAAAACTATTAAGCCACAATACATTGAAAAGCTATGGGAGCCACGAAACTCGGCATTCACGGAAATGGGTGTGTGTAGTTGAACAATCCGAATAATATGACTCAGCCATTATTATTAGTATAACAAAGTTCGAAGGACAACACAAGCTTATTGGTGAAAATAAGATTTTCTCTCAAAGAGTAACTCCTTCGCAACGTGTAACGTACAGGTAGGTCTAAAAGTAGCTTTACCGCATCGTTTCTGACGTATTCATGCGTCTTTTCGTTTTTGTTGCTTATTTAATGTAATATTTCAATGTAAGGTAAGGAGTTCATGAAAAACATAGCATTGCGAAGGGATATAAGTTTATTTTAAAATATAAAGATGTGTGCATTTTACTTGTATAATGACGGGCTATCACAAATGCTACTTTTTCTTTTTACTTGGTCTTTACATCTTGTGAAGTCTATATCTAGCAATAAATGAATGATTACACGGGGTGGGACTATATAGGGAAGTTGGGGCTTGCTGGTGCGCGGGACAAGTTGATGTAATCAGATTAACATACATACTAATATCTTTAGAACTTTATATTTTACAAGATCACGTTGTGTGCGTATGCGTGTTTGTGTCCATGTGTGTATGTGGTGGGTGTGTGTGTGTGTGT
>JAWQUT010000736.1:22251-32419 GCA_033807755.1 Ellobium chinense
GGGTTATCTTGTTAAGTCTAGTCCTCACACAACCAGGTTTGGTAGAGGATTGGTTGTGGTCTATAATGAATCATTGAAGAAGTATGTGAATGGTGCAATAACAAACACTAGCTTTTCAAAATATGGCAATTTATTTTGCTTCAGGATGTGCTACCATCAAACGGTCATCTTGTTTTGCATTTATTGCCCTCCTCCCAACAAGAAGAATAATGAAAAACAATTAAGCAGTAATAGAGCTGTCTGAACTTTTTCAGTCCTGCAATTGTGGATGGGGAAAGTGCTACTTGTAGGTGATTTTAATTTCCATTTTGACTCTAATGAAGATGGAAATGTGAAAAAGATAAAAACATTTCTGCACGACCATAACCTGTAGTAACGCACAACTGAACCAATACATCGTTGTAAACACACCCTTGACTGGCTCATCACCAGCCCCGAGCCACCTCTGATCAGAAACATCACGGTATCGGATGAAATACTCTCAGACCATTTTCTGGTGTCGTTTAACTTGAGTCTCCAAAAGCCATTGCGAGAGAAAAAAGCAGTTGTTTCACGTAACATCAGGAGCATAGACAAAGGATTATTCAAACAAAATATTTACTGAAATATCTTGGAGAACTAGACTGCGCTAACATCAGCAAATGCAACACTGTATTAAAGAACAGTATGGACAGTCATGTTCCTTCCTGTAAACCTAGACTCAGGCAAAGACAACAGCAAGCACTCTGACGACATTAGAAATCAGACACGCCAAACAAAGTAAGAAGACAAGCAGAGCGACTCTGGAAAAAAAAATTCTGGACTTATAATACATAGAGAACTGTTTGCTGGAGAGCCGCAGAAAGTGAAAACTCTAATCAAGTTAGGCAAAAAGAAATACTTCAATGCTAAATAGTAAATCTAATGGAGAGCTCGTCAGTATCACCGATGAATTGCTTGGAAAGACCATATTAATACCCTCCTTTACCAATAAATTATCCAAGCAGTGAGCTGCCTGATTTATTCAATACCTTCTTAGTCGACAAGATAAAGACCATCACGGAGAGTTTACCTGTTCCGGATCAATGGTGTCATAATATGGACCGTTTTCAGATGAATCACGTAACGTCTTTTTTTGCTGTGGATGACAGCCAGGTACGCGAAGTCGTAATATCTTCTCCATGCAAGAACAGTGACCTGGATCCAATCCCAACTACCCTGCTCTTGGAATGTCTGGATGAACTAGTCCCATATATCACTGTCATAACCAATAAGTCACTACTATATAGGGATGTACCATCTGAATTCAAACAGGCCATTTTTCGTCAATGTTGAAACAGTCAACGCTGGATCAGAATATCTTGAAAAACTACAGACCAGTATCTAACGTTCCGTTCATATCCAAAGTCCTCGAGAAGGTACTTTTGGCCAAACTGAAGGCACACCTCGAGCAATATGGTCTTTATGAAAAAAAAAAAAAGTGAGCGTATCGTTACGACCACTCCACAGAAACTGCTCTTTTGAAAGTGACAACAGACATAGGAAATGCAGCTGATGAAAGTCAAGTCTCCATCCTTGTCGTTCTAGACCTGTCTTCAGCGTTTGACACCCTGGATCATGAAATCATGCTGCAACGCCTTTCTTCAACTCTTGACATTTCAGACATTGCACTAAAATGGCTCGCACCATACATCCCAAACCGAACACAAGCGGTCCAGATTAACAGCACTTTGTCAAGGCCATCATTGCCCATCGTTTTCGGGGTCCTTAAGGGTTCAATCCTGGTTCAGTTCCGTTTTCACTCTACATGCAACCCCTTGGGCAGCGTAACAAAGAAAAGTGCATGAATTACCATCTTCATGCAGATGACACCCAACTTTATGCCATAATTATGCCTTTATTGCCATACATTTTTATCAGTGTGAAGCACATTCTGCACCAGAATATATGTCTGATCGCCTTACAAACTATGTCGCAAGTAGATCATTGAGGTCAGAGAACAAACATTTATTTAAAATTCCTCGTTACAATCTAAAAATGCTACGGAGTTAGGTCATTCTTGTACTGCAGACCTAACATCTGGAACAGCCTACCATCAGATTTAAAAGAGGCAACAAACTTAAACACTTTCAAGAAACATCTTAATACACATCTATTTGATAAATATTTTCACTGAGACGTATATCTTTTTTTATAGCTCTGTGCGAAAGATTTGTACATATGAATGTGCTTATTGGAATAATGGATGTGGTTGTGTGAAGGTCTACTTTTAACTGTGATATATAATATGTATAGACAATTCTTATTGTCACTTTGAGATAAATAATAAGGTTTTCAATACAAGGTAATAAGCACCAACGAATGAGGCTTAAAGGAACAGGGATAGCTATCTGCTTCACAGCCTTAAAAATCCGCAATATTTTTTCATAAATTTTCAACCCCTTACACGTTTTCTTCGCTCGAGCGCTTCCGAGAAAATGCAGCTTGAAAGTCGGGATTTTCACAACGCGTGGGTCGCCATAACTGGTCGTCCGGTCAGCGCGGGAATAAGGCGTGACGTCATAAAGCGAGAGGTGAGCTAGTAGTCGTTGTGCGAAGAGAATTATTTACATGCAATAACTTTCCTTGGTGCTAAATTTTATGCCTTTTTTTCATATGATCATTAAGTCTTTTGTTGAAGACTGTAAACAAGTGCCTGACTTTGGTTGCAATGCTGTAATCTTAGAAAAGGCAGGATGAATATTGGATAAAACATAAAAAAAGCATCTGTCTGGGCACTGAGTGAGTCGCTTTATTACTGTTGCATAGCCTATGTATGGTTGTCTGGGCCGTTTTCCCCCTTGTATTGTTTAATGAGCTCTCATTAGTCTACGTCCTGACATTCTCTATCATTTGCCCGAGGGGCATACAGGTTGTTAAGATGTTGCACAGCAGGATAGGATTTGATTGACAGCTAACTAGTGTCTCAGGCAGTGTTTTCTGCGCTTAGGGGCGGTGTTAGTTCCATCACTAGTCATAAATCTGTCAACATGCGTCGAAGAGCGGGTCAAACAGCTGGCATATCGACGTGAAAATAGTTTGACACACTTATGTTGGCCAGAGATGACCACGGAATAATTTGGAGAATACTTGTGAAATCTTTGGAAAGAAAGAACCGGTCTCCACGATCAAAGAGAAAAATGAAAAGGACCATAGCAGTTAGCAATGGATATGCCACGTTGAGCATAGCAACAGTTACGAGACGGGGAGGGGGAGGGAGGGGATAGATGGGTGGGCACCGTTACAGGCGTGAAGCAAAGACGTTACATTTTCAATGTCTTTGGGGTTGAGGGAGAGAGAGAGAGAGAGAGAGAGAGAGAGAGAGAGNAGAGAGAGAGAGAGAGAGAGAGAGAGAGAGAGAGAGAGTAGGAGAGAGAGAGAGAGAGAGAGAAAGAGGGAATAGAAGCAATAAAAGAAGGTGAGAGCCTGAGTTGCTAAGGGAAAAAAAGCGAGAAGGCAGGTAGTGAACAGTGACTCAGGGGATAAAAGCATATTGGCTTCTCTCACTCTCCCTCTCCCTCTCTCTCTCTCTCTCTCTCTCTGTCTCTCTGTCTNCTCTCTCTCTCTCTCTCTCTCTCTCTCTCTCTCTTTCTGTCTATTAGCGTCTAGTTTTTTGTTGTTGTTGTTGTTCTTACCCCGTGTTTTTTCCTGGATTCTTATTCCACCACCTATTGCTCCTTGCCTTATCCACATCCCCCCCCCCCNCCCCCCCCCTTTCTCTTCATCCCTGGAATTGTGCCCACCCAACCAATACCAGGATTTACCTCATTCCCCTCACTGATAGTGAAGACCGATTGACAAATTCAATTTTTCAAAACTACAAACGTTTTCACGGGTTTTCTTTAAAAATGATCCCGTGGTCATCTCTGACCAAAATAAGAATGTCAACATAAATTTCACGTCGGTGTGCCCCCTTTTTGATCTGCTCTTGTAAATGTAAGCCTTTTGATTGATTTATGACTAGTGACACAGCTAGTGCCGCTCCTAAGCACAGAACATTTGACTGTGGCGGCATCTAAATTATCTGAAAGTGCTCCTCAAGCAAATAATAATTTTATACTGTCAGGGACTTTCGGTGGGCTCTGTCAAGATGACGGATGTGTTTTTCGTAATTTCTCCGATGGCAGCGCTGCGGGTGAAATTATAAGATAGATTATTTGCAATTTCTAAAGGTAAGGCGACAGTGACAGGTGAACCTGAAAGTGAAGAGATCAGATGCTTACTCTTATTTTTGATTTTGCAGGCAGTCTGAGTGTGTTTTAGCCTGTCTTTTTTTGCGGCCTTTTTTTTTCACCTTTTTGAAGCAGTCTTGCCTGTTTACAAACTATACAGAAGGCTGAGTTACTGTATATAGTCGGCTCGCCGCTTTGAATACGTGGAAGTTTACACATCAGGTTGAGCAATACAGTAGGCTTGCCGCTTGAGTCCGTGTGAGCGACACAGTGCACGATGTCAACAGTGACAAGTGCAGTAGCACCCCGTAACAGGGCTCTCACCGTTTGTTTTTCTGTCAGGTCTTTTTAATAGACTTATGCACATAGAGGAGTGCAAAGGTCTGAAAAAAACACATGGTATAAAAGAGACTGAAATTTTCAGTATTCAAATTACAGAACAAAAATGTTTCATAACCTTGAAAGAGGTAGAGACAAAAGAAAAAAAATAAAAAAAAGAAGGAATAGAACTGCGTGAGCGACTGATCTCACCATATGATATTGATAGGAATGTCACAAATGTTACAATCAAAGATGCTCCATACGAGTTATCCGATACCTATATTGCAACATGCATGACCAAATATGGAACCGTAGTGCAAGGTAGTATTAAAAGAGGGTATATAGTAGGCACATCAACTGAAACAGGAACAAGATATATGCAGTTCCTTGATGCTAAAGGTATAATACCAAATGAAACCTCTTTTGGGCCTCATAAGGTAAGAATGTTTGCAGACAATAGAAAAACAGAATGTAAATTCTGCAAGTCTACAGAACACCCATTCTTTCGGTGCGAGCAGAGAAATGCTTAGCAAAAGACAAAAACCTGTTTCAGATGTGGAAGCAGTGACCACCTGATAAAAGACTGCCCACAAAGAGAAGAAAAGCAGTGTTCCCTGTGCCTCCTACGTGGACACACAGAGACAAATTGTGACACGTTGAATTACAAAGAATATGCAGAAGAGATAAGAGAGATGAGGAGAGATGAATGTAAGGGCATCGAGAAAGAGGCAGTAAAATCAGGGAAGGAGCAGTCTGTAGAAAAGGAAAAAAATCAGCGAGTGAAAAGGGAGAGACGGGAGGAGACAGTGAAGAGAATAGAGGAGATGACAACAACAGACATAGTGAGGAAGATGAAAACGACCACAATCACATTAATGGAGATCACGCCAGCAAGATTGATAACAACAGTAAAAAAAGATGATGATGTGGATAGGAAGGAAACCAACAAGAAAGAAACGTTGACACTCATCTTGGGAGATAGCCATTGCACGAGACTCTCCCAACAGATGGAGGAGGAGTTTTAAAATGTTAAAGTAATGGGGATTCCTGGAGCAGGGTTCAGAGATATGGATACTCTTTTGAAGAAAGGAAAAGATAAATGCAGTGGCAGCAGCACAAGCGTAATTATCATCCATCTGGGAACAAATGATGTGTCTAGAAGCAAAGACAAACCAGAGGAGATAATTACAAACATCACAGTCAACTTACCTAAGATTGAAGCTGCATTTCCAGAGGCCCAGATACATCTCTCGGGTATACTCCCCAGGAAGGGAAGATCAGCAAACACTGAAACACTAAATAAGACCGCAGGGCAAGTTAATAATTTCATGAGAGCTCTTGCAAAAGAATTTCAGCACATGAAATACCTAGACACAGCTGAAAGCTTTTTGGGTAAAGATAAAATTCCAAGGAAGGTGATGTACGATCCTGGCGACAGCGGTGGAGTCCACCTCATTCCGAAAGGTACAGGGGAGCTAATAGACCAGTTTTTGAATTCGCTTGACCAGCTGCTGGAGGAGGGAGGACAAAATACTCCAACCAGGAAACGGTTCAGAGATAGCGACTCAACACCTCCAGGAAACCAGACCAAACAAACTAAATCTTCAACATCTTGTGAAGAGAACTGTGGCTGAGACAGCTGATTAAATAAAGCAGCAGAAAATCTTTAGAAAATGTAAACAATAAATCACACAAACGTAAAAAAAAAATAAACATGATTAACGTTATCTCCCTTAACGTAAATGGATTAAATGAAAGAAAAAAAGAGAGAACATATTTTCTATTGGTTGAGAAAAAAAAGGGCTGACATTGCAGCACTACAGGAAACTCACTGTGGCTTGAGCAACGATGAGAGACGCTGGTCGCTGGAGTGGGCGGGGCCTTCTTACTGGTCGAATGGCTCATCGGCCTCGAGAGGAGTGGCAATATTGGTTAATAAATATGCAGAGGCAAATATTGAAATTGTGTAGGTAGATGGAGACACTGCTGGAAGATATATCAACGTGCAAATAAAAGTAAATGACAAAAAAACACAGATAATAAATGTATATGCTCCTAAAATACCGGAAGAGAAAAAAACAATACTTCAGAAATTTAAATACAAAAATGAACGAACTAACGAGTGTTGAAGGACAAACAGTGATATGCGGAGATCTGAACTGTGCGCTGAGTGAACTTGATAGAGCAAGCAGGCAGGAAAGCGAATACGGAAGAGACGAATTACTGGTAGTAATGCAACCATATGAAATGGAGGATGTATGGAGAAGAAGGAACACTGATAAAAAATGTACACTTTTATAAGAGGCATAAATAAGTCAAGAATTGACTATATACTTACGCATAAAAGTATGGAGCATACAATTTCAAATGTGGACATTGAGAACTGTCCATTCACTAAGGAAGACCACGTTGGAGCCCCTACTATAACAATACAAACAAGTAAAGTGATAAAAGGAGAAGGACTATGGAGAATGAACGTCGCAAGTTTAAATGATGAAAACCTTAAAAAACATCTTCCTTGCTTTTTGGGAAATATGGAGTAAAAATATTCAAGATTACAGTTGCGTGAAAGCCTGGTGGGAGGCAATAAAAGTAAAAATAAAAGAAATATCACAAGAGGTTGGGAGAATAAGGAAACGACAAGAAGATAAAATAAAGAAACTTGGGGACACAGTAAGGACTGGCAAGCTTGCAGGAAGAGAAGATACTGAAGAAGTAGAAGAAGAAATAAAAGCATACTACGACAGGAAAACAGAAGCTGTGAGAATTCGAGCACGAGTGAAGTGGCATGAGGAAGGAGAAAAGTCTTCAAAATATTTGTTCAACTCAGAAAAAAAGACATGTAGTAGACAAATCATGGACAAAAATAAGAACTGGAGAAAATGAATATACAGACGACATAGATCAAATAATGAAAGAACAAGTCAAATTTTATGAAAAACTCTTCCTAAGTGAAGGCATCGTTAAAAATGAAGCTGATAAATTACTGCATAATTTAAGCAAAAAATTTAACGAAGAGCAAAAGAAAAAATGTGAGGCAAAAGTTACTGAAGATGAAATCAAAAGGATTGTAAATGTACTTAAAAAGAACAAATCCCCAGGTAGCGATGGAATCCCAAACGAGTTCTATCATACCTATTGGGAAACAATAAAAAACGAAATAACACTGTTGATTACGGAGATTTCTGAAACTGGTGAGCTGATAGAGACGCAGAGCTACGGAATTGTAACACTTTTATATAAAAATGGAGAGAGAGAAGATATTAAAAACTGGAGATCAATTACTCTCTTGATCTCGGATTACAAAGTTGTCGCAAAAAATAATTGCTCATCGATTGAAAGGAGTCATCCCAGATATCATACATCCCGACCAAAAAGGGTTTGTTAAAGACAGGAGTATACATGAAACTATCAGACTGATCCAAGATATCATCCATCATGGAGAGGAGCACAACAAAGGAGATGCCATTGTATTCTTAGACCAGGCCAAAGCATTCGATAGAGTTGAGTGGGAATGGCTGAATATGTGTATAAAAAAAAACAAACAATTTTGGTCCGCAGATGCAGAAATGGATCCATATGTAATCTAAAGATTCTAAAAATAGCATTTTAACAAATGGAATCGTCTCTAGAAAGTTTCCTTTGAGCAGATCTGTGAGACAAGGATGCCCTGTGGCGCCCATCCTATATATCATGCAAGCAGAACCTCTGGCAGCAACTATCAGAGCGTCATCAGTAATTGAAGGAATTAAACTACCCCGCCCAACGAACTGCAATCACGACACAGAACAAGTACCAGAAACCAGAATCAGTATGTTCGCCGACGACTCACAACTATATACCAGTGATGAAAACACTATAAAAGAATATCTTGATGTTCTGGAAGTCTATAGTAAAGCTTTAGGAGCAAAAATCAACGTAGAAAAAAACAAAGGTTTGAAATTAGGGCCATGGAAGAGAAGCAAAAATATTGAAGACAATATAAATTGGGAAAGTACAAAAGTGAAAGCCCTTGGACTTGTACACGGATATAATATTACTGATGAAGAAATATGGACACCTGTAATTGAAAAAATCAAGAAAACCTGTCAATCATGGAAAAAACGAAACATCACTTTTTACGGGAAAGTTTTACTCATAAAAGCCAAGTTACTTTCAACTATAATTTATCAGATATAACACACAGTAATGAAAGATAAATTCAAAAAAAGAAATCCAACAGGAAATATGTACTTTTTTTATGGAATGGAAAGAGGCACCTGGTTGCAAAAGAAACCTGTAAGAAAGCCCAACTTGAAGGAGGAACTGGGATGGTCGATGTCGAGGAAACAAAAGGCGAGGGTGTCCCTTATGTCCAAGTTGAATCATGCCAAACATGAAACATGGAATCTCCTCGCCAAGAGATACATACAAGCCCTCGATATGGCCTTTGATACCGACTACTTTTTACCCAATTGCTCAGACACAGGGGATGAAATAAAGCAGAATATGCCCAGAGTTTACAAGGAATGCCTTATGAAATGGTCAATTAAAAAAAAAAAACGTATTGAAAAACACAATTACATGCACAAAGAGGAAGTTCTTGCAGAAAAGTTATATGGGAGGTGTGAAATAAAACATGGGAGAAAACCTATCTTTTATCGGCACTGGGCAAGAAGTGGTATAAAGACGATAGGAGGCATATGGAACAGACAGAAAAATACGTTTATTGAACCACAAGTCCTTTTGAGCAAGCTGATAGACAAACGGAACTGGATTGCAGAATACGCCATTATTAAAAAAGCAATTCCACAGAAATGGATCAATCTGCTGCAAGGGAGAGAAGAAGAACAAAGACCTCAAAGAAATGATAGCAACCTATACATTCTTCAAAACGGTAAATGTTTAAAACAAAATATGTTAAATAAAGTACTGACAAAACATGCTGTTCTTGTCAACACCTGTAAATTACCTCCAGTGCCTAAATACCAGTCCAAATGGGAAGAGAGATTGAATAATAGAATAAACTGGAAGGAGATATGGAAATTATGTACAAATACCTAATTTTCAAATAATGTTAGATAGTTCCTGTTCAAGCAAATCCATAATGGACTTGGCACCGAAGGAATTTTACAAAAAATGAACCTGTCAGCCGATGGTAAATGTAATTTGTGCAAGAAGGAGACAGTCACAAGTGCATTTATTTTACGAATGTGAAATACCAATAACTGCATGGAAAACTATCCAAAATCGTATAAATAAAACATTGGAACGTATGAAAAAATCATATCGTTTCAAAATAACTAAACAAGCGGCATGCATACTGTGGCTTCATGAGGAAATAGACAAAGAAACCCAGACGGGCGTAAATATTGTCCTTACTGCTGCGACGTTTTCCATAGGGAAAAACAGAAATGATTCAAAGTTCAACAAGAATATTGTCAATGAAACTAGTATTACATCCATGGCAATGACGCACCTTAGGACATACATGTCTTTCAATAAAAAAAGTGTTCATAACCCTTTTGTGGCGACACTTGCAGCGCTGTTGTCGGAGACGCCGATAGCAGGCCACAGAGTAACCTCTTGATAGGGCTTACATCTTTGCATGAATAGGCACTTTGATAGCAAACGTGGTACAACATCAATCACAAGGGGTGTAGAATTAACAATAACAA
>JAWQUT010000736.1:37209-67213 GCA_033807755.1 Ellobium chinense
GTTTGGAGTTAGGCCCAGGTGCACAGGTGATAATAAATATGGGCGTCGCTTCGTTTTTACCCAGGAATGAATGGTGAAATGACAGTTCGTAAGACTTGGCCGGTCGTGTTCGCCAGGTTTTCATGTGATGGCGAGTTGGGCGGTTATGAATTTCTCATAAAAACTCAACTTTCCTATTTTTTTCAAGCATAATATTTATACAGAATGTGTAACAGTTAGTAATGAATACTTTTATGCAAAAAAAAAAAAAATCGACTTTTGACCGACTTAGCCGGTTATGATCGCCGGTCGACGATATACGCCTTCTTGATCATATTTTACATTGTGTGTTGATTATAACTACATATAACGGTGAAACAATGGACGTCTTTGTGCATAGAACAAAAAAAAAAAAAAAAAGCAACTATTATTTAGGTATTCGCATTACCAAAGTTCACCTGAAATATGAAATGATATTATAGTCATGCATCAATGCACAGGAAATATTACTTGACATCAAGGTACACTACTAATGAACCCGTACAAGTGGAAATGTACATAACAACAAGGTTTAAATGAGTACTTAATATCGAGTTCCACTGTACATACCTATGCATGAGAGAAAACAAAATTTATGAAACTACCAGATTGATTTCTTACTACTTAACTGTAGGTACGTCACATTTTCAGCATTCAGTAGGTATCATTAGATCACATGTACACTGGGAATTCCACCTCACTCAGTTCTCGTCACTGTGTACAAAATGTCGATTTTACATTACACATCTTCTGTCTATTACCATGACACTAACTCCATTAGAATTGGATAAACAGTGTTCAACAGTCTGTGGCAGCTGTGTTAACGTAATCCCATATTTCTGACCTGTATTTCATTAGGGGTTACCACTTTAAGCTGAGTTTTACAGTAAGCTAACGAAAAACACTGGGGCGCTATATTTTTTTTTTGTACCGTATCCAATTGAAATAGGTAGGAAATCACGTTTATCAGGTGTTCACCACATCTAACCTTAAATCTGCTCCTATTCCTCCCTGACTAATAAGCAGTTCACATGACAGGTGAAGTTATCTCACATGTGTGTCCATAAACCTACTTTGGAATGTATCTTGATCATCCTCATTAAATGTATATCTCCATAAAACATACGCTTTGACAGTATAATCATTGTTTAGTGTTGTGCTGTTCGATGATTAGCACTCTATTCACTTTTTTTAGAAACACGTCTAAACTAATGGGAAATCGTTATAGACTATTTGTGCTGTCAGATCATACACTATAGCACGCAGTATAATATCATTTTGTATGAGCATAGCATTTTTTTTTAAAGAGAAACCTCCAAAAACATATTGAATTGCCTAAAGGTTTAGTCAAGTGACACTTGGACCGCCCCCTCCCCCCCATCTCACCCCAGAACGCATCTTAAGGACATTATTCTAGTGTAAAAAACATCGATACCAGTGCCCCAATGTTTGCCTCTCCGGATTTACACCCCTGCCCATGTTGATAAAAGTTTTGTCTTTTACATTATAATATGTCATATAGTTTAATACATTTTGTTTTAAACAGGCAAAGTATTACTTCAATTATGTTAACTTGAGAAACCCACAATTTTATCTTTGAATTTCGTTTAAAAAAAAACAACAAACATGAAACAAGAAATTGCGTTCAGTCTGATCTCCTTGCTTTTCTAAAAGTGTCTTGTATTATGGTATATAATCATAACACACGGGGTGTCTTTCTTTATCTTGGATGGACACGGAGACAAGTGATGAAAAGTAATGAATAGATGACAATGTAAGGTATAGATCTACCAATTGAAAGTACAGAGACTACTCGATAGCTTCGACCATATTGCTGTTAACCGATCTCTAAGCAAACTAATCGTGTGTTCATGAACAGTTTTGTTATTGTTGTTGTTGTTGTTGTTGTTGTTGTTGTTTTGTATGAAAAAGAACTACAGGAAATCATGTAATTCTAATGAGCTACCCCAAGCAGATGAATGCATGTTCTCACTGGTGGCTTGTCGCAGACAAGTATATAATGTTACGAATAATGCGTTTTACAACAACATGAAATTACACGAAATTGTAACGGTACTGTTTCAACCATTTAGAGGTATGGCTATATAATTATATTGCTATATTGGAACATTATATTATATAAATACTGAAATGTTGGTTTCTTTCAGAAAAAGATAGCACTCTTGCTGAGAGAAGCGTCGTTCTTATATCTGATGCCATCCTTATCTTAAGTGCAGTCTTCCTCCCCATGAAAATCTTGAAATGGGAAATAGTGAGTAAGTGATGACTAAAGAAGAGAAAGGAATGGCGGAAACAAACACTTTAAGAAAATACGAGTACGAGCAGAGCTAATATTTGCAGACAAAAAACATACTTTTGTTCTCTTACTCGCATATTCTCTCTCTCTCTCTCTCTCTCTCTCTCTCTCTCTCTCTCTCTCTTTCTCCCTCTCTCTCTCTCTTTCTCCCTCTCTCTCTCTCTCTCTCTCTCTCTCTCTCCTTTACACACACACACACACACACACACACACACACACACACACACACACACACACACACACACACACACACACACACACACACACACACACACACACNACACACACACACACACACACACACACACACACACACACACACACACACACACACAAACATATGCCAACTTAGACATTCATTATGATACACACATAGTTAATACACTCTTTCTCATCCAGTGTATTAATAAAAAGGCAAAAAAAAAAAAAAGGAACGATACATTGATTAAAAATGCGGAATAATGGTGCATGAGTTGAAAGCAGTATGAAGGGCGAGACAGATAGATAGATCAAGATGTGTTAGATGTGAGGAATGTATGAAACGGTAGTGATCTTCTGATTAAATGAGTGAGTGACATGTGTGATGTATTATTTTATCTGTTACTGTCACCAATTCTAATATAATGCATGTTCTTTTATCCAGATAGACTTATCAAGAAACAAACATCGACAAAGTTGCAACAGACATTTGATGATGCTGTCTCGGGTAAGCAGTTTAGTTTTTACTTTTTGAGTGTCAGAAGCTTTATGGAAAACAGAATAGAAACGTAATTAGGTGTGAATGAAATATATTTTAAACTGGAACAAAGCACCATATTCTTTTTATTCCTCGTCAAAGAAGAAAAAAAAAAGCTTACCAAATTTGTACACTTATTTTGCCGCGAATTTTTTTTTTCTTTACCACAGTTTCTTTATTTATTTATGTGGCAAAGAGATTTGAGTTTACCAACGCTGTGAATCGTGATCTCTAAAATTGTAGGTAGTTTTTTTTTTTTTGCCATAATTTTTTAAACTAGTTTGTTCATATATACAATTACATTTTTTTTCTTCAAATACAAGATTACAAAACACTCTGCATTCTAGTCGGCTACTGTAAATAAATAAATATACGTTTTCATTTACTGACCTACAATAGAAAACTGCATAAAAGTACGTGCAAACGTTTCTTGCATGTATAATATGTTAATATACGTTTTTATTTAGCGCCACGTAATGTAGATCTAGTTGTAATGTTTGTCTGTTTCAGTTACTCCTGTGACTATCGGCATCCTTGTGGGTAACTGTATTATTACCTTCACTGGTATCATCATCTTTGTCCTCTACTTTCAACTCAAAGAACCGAGTAAGTGAGGACTAATGAGAATAAAGAAGTGCACATAAGAACACATTATCGGGAAAAATCTACCTATTCCCACCCACAGGTTGAAATACCTATAGCATGGTGCTCAACTCACCAACATATTATAAAGTACACTGGGTTTTATATGCACAATTTTACACAAAAATGCCGAGGGTGCATTTTTCTCCCTCATGGGTAATCACCTTAAGACAGCTGTCAGTTGGTGCAGCACCAGTCATTTGACGCCAGCTTTCACCTAAAGGACAGTTGCATCGCCCTCAGACCATCTTAAATATTACGATATCCTGTTATTCCAATAAAACAGTCTTTCAGGTGTCTGGCATCATGATATAATGCCTCTGCCTGCCCCAGACAACCTACAGGGTTACGTTATGCAAAATCCGAATACTTACACCCACTGCGTGCGTGGCGGCCATAAGCTTACATCAAAATTAATTTAATTTCTCCCCGCACGTCTAAGCTGTCTAGCCATTGCTCTGCTGACGGATAATAACAAGTCTGTATGAAACGTTTAATTCCACTGTATATGAGAACTGTATCAAACAAATTATGCTGAGGCAATAAAAACGCAGAATATTTTACCTAGCATACACGGTCAAACTTTACTTTTGAATGTTGACCAAAAAAAACCAAAAAAACATAAAAGCTGCATAAAACATTGTTAGATAGGGGTATCGGTAGTTGCTGGGACTTCAGTAACGATTAATTTTTGTCACAAGCCGCTGGTGTTCGGGGAAGGGGAATAGCTCTAGACGGAAGGGCAAATCCCGGTCACTCCAGCTGCTTTTACTGTGCCATAATAATTACACACTCATGCGGTATCAGAACGATTCTCTTTTCAATATGTACTATAGATAATTTGCTGAGTCAAAAAAGTACGGGAANCTTTATTTTACGCCAGAAAACTTTGTACGGCCCTTGTAACTCTACATTATGACTGAAAATTCATAAAGGCCATCACGAATCATACATAAAGGTATTTGAGAAACATGTGTAAAATAAATTATTTTAAACAAATGGTCCTATCACAAACGACAGTAGTTCTAAAATAATCACATTTAGATGGAAAAATGCATTATTTATCACTTCAGTGGGCAGTTTTTTTAGGACCCCCAATGCATATATTGTTATACGTTGCATACCATGAAAACTGCATTACAACATCTAAGAAATGGTAATACCTACTCTTAAAAGTTACGAATTTTAAAGCACAGACAGAAACGCATACATACGTCTAGTACATGCATCTCTTTCTCTCTCTCTCTCTCTCTCTCTCTCTCTCTCTCTCTCTCTCTCTCTCATCTTTCTCGTTCTCATTCTCTTTCCTCTCTCTCTCTCTCTCTCTCTCTCTCTCTAGTTCATACATTCCTTTATCTCTCTCTCTCTCTCTCTCTCTCCCTCACACACACACACACACACACACACACACACACATATTTACACACATACATACACATATAGACATATACACCCAAAGTACACACATTAACACTCACAGATGCAACCAATCACAAACACATACACACATACACATACTAATACGGTGATAAAAAACATTCCCGTGGACTTTTGGTGATTAATAAAGTCATTTATAAGAATCTTTTTAGGAGACACGGAGGATAAAGAAAATAATTGGTGCCGTTCTGGGATATGTGTGAGATCAGCGAGGTAGTAACAAACTGAAACATTATTGTAATCACAGCGGGGGGAAAAGCCTAGATTACGGAGAATGAAGAAGTATACACATACAACTGAATGAGATTAAGTTGTAAGTATGCCTCTGTTTAAAGCCTCGTCTAGTTTAATTCAAATTGCTCATAAACGTGATCTTACAAACAACATTCGATACGATAGAAATATTAAAGTACGAAATAAAATCTTAAATTACTAATCAAATCATGATTAAGAGTGGTCAGTGCCGCCACATCGACAAATGTGTAATCATCAGTGCTTCTGAATGAAGAAACAACTATAAATGGACTGGTGATTGCGTATGCACACATTATAATGTTAAAATCTCTGACAACCCCATCATGATCTCAAGAAGAGAATCATAAGTTTTCCTGAGACCAGTGTTAACACTATGACAAGTTCAGAGGATGTGGCAGAAGTTTAAAGCGTGCGTACATAATGTGTGTGTGTGTGTGTGAGTGTGTGTGTGTGTGTGTGTGTGTGTGTGTGCGCGTGCGTGCGTGTGTGTGTGTTCTATGCTAAAGAAACGCCACAACACTGACAAAAGGAACACCCGACTTAGATGGTTAGAACCGGTAACAGCGAGAGCTGGGGGAATTAAAAAATGGTTTAATAATCTTAATATAGTTTTTAGTTCTTGTAATTCGTGATGCGTAATGGTATGCTTTAGCTATTATTCCAAACAACAAAGAAAGTCTTGGTCCCGATCTCGGGCTTAGATGGTTTGTGCCAGACACTATGGACATGGTCGTTCCTTTTAACTCCAAATCTGTTCCTGTCTTTCGGCAAATGAGTTACACTGAAAACGGCTCCAATTTGCGCTCTCACTGGGTAACATTGGTGAGCTTTGGTATACCTCGTTACTAAGTATTACAAATCGTATCGAGGTTCTACTATGTGTAAAACCGTCGTAGATCTTGACCGTCTCACATATACATTAGTTTGCCTGAAGTGGGTCGGACATATTGGATAATAAGCTATATCGACTTTTAGGTAATTACTTTTTTTTCAAAATTAATCTACTTGCAAGTACTTTTAAGAAGTAGTTTTAACAACCCCGCTTGCGGGAAGTTTTAGTCTTGTCCGATTACGAGGTGTCCATGCATTTAAAAATAGCATCGAAAGGCACGACAGCAGGTCAAAGAGAAGCTTAAATCTCTGTCCAAGGTCACCCGACGACAACCGACAGTGTCCGGGACTCCCGACATGCCGTCCGGTGCTATCCGCTGCTCTAAAGAGTTGTCCGAGGTAGCAAAATCGACTCAACCCACAAACTGTTATGATACCCTCCCATGTACGCCTCCAAGTCAAACAGTTACTGCTATATCGAAAGTAGATGTCTTAAAGAGTAGTTCTAGGTCAAAACAAAACAAATTGTGCCACACCTGCTGAGTAATCGGAAGTTCTGCTTAGGTGTCCAGGGTAGACTATATCACATTAGCTCCTGTTATAAATAGGAATAACAGAATATCAGAATATTTCATTATGCTGTGGTGATAAACTAATAATTATATTCAAGATAACTGTCAATAATATTCTATCTCATAGCTTTTCAACATAATAGACAATATTTGCCCTATGCAGCTTAATGTTTCCACTAAATAATATAATAATATACCTCATGAATAATGCGAGACATTGTTTCCAGGTTAACTTCAAATTAAAGAAATTATTATTAGATCCCTGTGACTAATGTACATTCAGTGACTTAATGATTTTAGGCTTGTTAACATTCTCAAAATTTAGCAAATAACCATTGCGTGCACCAAATTATAAATTAAAACATAATATTTACGGTAGTAATAATAATAACAATAATAATAATAATAATAATAATAATAATAATAATAATAATAATAATTAAAAGTAATAAAAGTAATGCATGTAGTATAAAAATGGTTGCAAGTATATTTTCAATCCCGGTTCTATTAGATCAGCTCTTCAAGGGACATACTTGATGAAATGTGATGTTATCAAAATCACATGATAAAGATGCCACCTCAAACCGTTTGCGTTGAAACAAAATAAAATAAATGAACTGTCTTGATGACAAAGCAAAACAGCTGGACTAAGTTGATCACAGACCCTGGATTTTTCGTTTGTGATATTCACAGTGGAGTTGGTGATAATAATGGGTCGGGCCCACAGAACTGATGTTTGTAAGCATATGAATTGAAATCTAGTTGTTCAGTTAAATTGTGCTAGTTTAATGATGTAGATTGGAACACTGCATTTTATCTGTGAGAAGAGCTTTATGTTCATTTCCTCTACAGAGGCACAGCGCCATCACCCACCGCCGCCATTTTAAAATACCATCACCTATATTGTTCATGACCGTATCCATTTTTGATCACTCCGATACTCATTAGCAATATTTTTCATCCTTGATATCACCTTGATCAGACTACCGGACAAATTTCCTGCAGTGAACAAGCATCAGATGCAGAGACGATAAAATTTAAAACTCACAATTGCGCAACCCGTGTTACGTGAACAAGGTTGACAGTCTTTGAGATACGCGAAACAATAACAGGTCAATTGTATATGATGTGGAGGGACTAACTGGATACACTTGTAAAAAATTGGTGGCAAATGTGGTTGCATTATGATCTGTGAATACGACTATAACCATTGTTCAAAGATAAATCATTGTTGTACCGCTTAAAAAGAGCTATTAAATGATGTTTAAACAACAACAACAACAACAACAACAACAACAACAACAACAACAACAACAACAACGGCAACAACAAAACAAACNAAAAAAAAAAAAAAAAAAAAACCGCGCCAACATTTTGCTAAGGCTTGTCAACTACAGAGAATTCAGCTCGGGGTGAGGACGAGAACGACAAAATGTTGCTAGTGAATATCAGGGTGATAAAAATTGCTATGACCATGAACATTATAGGTTCTGACAAATAAAAATGGCTAGTGTGGGCGTTACTAGGCACTAGCAGCACGATCCATATGTGACTATCTAACAAGAGAAATTCGTGCTACAGGCTTTTTACTAGGGCACTAGAAACTTCAATGTGTATCAGAGAAGGATATAATTTAATGAATCCGTCGCTGCTAGCACCACCAGTACTTGTACTTTAATAATATTGTACTATTTATCATAGGATTTTAACAATTTGCATATCATTCTTCTCTGGGTTAATTATTTCCCTCCGTTTTGTGTTTCGACATGACACTGAGACACATATCTCAAGTCCATCTGTTGTTTTTATTTTGAGTTGTCTGTGAACAAGTGACAGGTGTATCCAGTTAGTCCCTCCACATCATTGTCAATTTCTCCCCCCCCCCCCNCCCCCCCCCCTTCACATACTGTATAACACGTCCAACCACTTCCACCTCCCATTTTACCAATACTGTGTTTCAAAGTACCATCCCATCCCCCATACGCTCTCAACTGATTTGATTATAATTTTATTTTCATAAAGGATGTATTCTATAGTGGAGAGGCCACAATGTGCTGGAACATTAACCCTTCAATGTGATTTCACCTCTGGTAATATGGCATACCTTTAGCCGTCTTCATATTGTTAGGAAATAACATGCCAAAATGTGGCCTTTTGTATATCGATTTGATAAAATTAACACATATACACACAAAAGCAAGCTTACATAAAGAATTACAGTGGAATTGTTATAACAAAGAGTCCTCCGCTTAGCACACGTTTATTCAACAGTCCCAGCTGCTATCCTCCTATAGTGGATAACACAGAATCTATCAAACAAACTTGTAAAAAATTGGTGGCAAATGTGGTTGCATTATGATCTGTGAATACGACTATAAGCAATATTGCATAATCTGAAACTTAATGTTCCTCAGTAAGTTTTTTTTTTTTTAATAGCTGTTCTAAAAGTCTGGATGCTAATTCGATGCCATAGAACATCAAACTTTCCCGTGGATGTATATGTGACACTATTTACATGTGGTTTGATTGCAAAATAGATCGGTTCATAAAAGGGGTCTTCTTCACAGTTCAAACTGGCAGGAATATGATAGCCCGAGGCTACTTTTATGGAGTCTGAAACACCATGTTTATTATGTATCCTGAGTGTATTCTAGAATGGTGACTACAATTGATTTTATTACGGGGAAAATTGTTTTAGGGAAGATATAAATAATGCACAGTCATGTCCTGTCCAGTTTTTTTTACCCTCAGATTTGCTAAAGTCTGTTAGAAAAAAACGTATTCTTTATTTGATATTATACATAGACGCACTTTTCTCACACATTCTGCCTGCTTAGATCGTTGGCTTTGTTTAAGTCTTGTTTCCTTTGCTTCACACCTTTGAAAGCGCTACAACTCTTGCATTAGCTATGGAAACTATCACTGCAAGAAATGTACAACTTCACACACCATATGAGCAACATAAAAAGTATGGTACTAATTACTGTTTAAATACTATTCATGACCGAAAAAGTGATGAGATGAATGTGTCAAATGTGGTTTACTTGTAGAGCTAAGGACGTCAGTCAATTCACTTCAGCACATGTCTGAGATATAATCTTTGTTTTAGGAAGAATACATCTTCATAATTCACCACCATAACAGACGCGCAGTGAATCACTCGGCTTCTCCCCGACGTAAGGAATGCAATGCCAGTATGTAGACATTTTCAGTGAGGCGGTGGAAAGTTTCACCAACTATAAGGAAAGACGTGATGCATCCATACTGGTATATGACATTAATGCAAGTAAACATGCATCATAGCATAACTATTTTCATCGATTGGCACAAAAGCCTACACCACTTTATGGTCATTGACTGCCCCAGATCTGCCATCGGCGAACTCGTACGACAAGTTCTGCATCATGCTCATGACACTCTTCTGCTCGAGATAATGGAAAGATTCAAATTTGACAAAAGGTTTCAGGAGGCTAGTGAGACCATGGCAACATTTTTCGCTGCATTTAAACGACTTTTGGAACATTGTAATTTTGGGAGCACCCTGAGTTCTACACTAAAGGACACATTTGTTTGCAGGCTATGTTACGAATCAATTTAAAAACGTCTGTTGCAAGAATCCAGACACCTTTGAAAGCGCTACAACTCTTGCATTGGCTATGGAAACAGCACATAGGGACACAGCAGAAATTCATGGCGCGTCCACGTCTTAACATAAACTCATGTTCTCACCATCAACTTTACAGCAACAAACGCCACGGAAGTCACAAGCCTTCCAGCCATGCCAGTCAAGTGGCAAAACAAATCACAAGCGGTCCGACTACTTCAGCAGGAACGCCGTTTGTAAGCAATGTTCTAAACGGGGACATCTTCAAGCAGTCTGCAGAATGATTATCCTCCAAGAATAACCACAAACAATAGGGCAACAATGCGCGCACGAACATCCCAAATCAGTCCGAGATTTGAAAAAAAAATGCATCACATTGGAGGTTGCATGCTCATTTTTTTTTTTTTTTGTTCGGAGGTAAGGATGGATTTCTGTACCAGTGCAAATGGAACTGAACACAGGTTCAGCCATCTCCGTAATGACACTCGCCGATTACAAGAAAACCTCCCACAAGACCCCTCAGCTGTAAGTGGCGCGCGCATGTCAAATAGACTAACGAGATAATCGAAGTCTAAAAAACAACAACAACAACAAAAAAAAAAAAAATCCCGACAAGGGTGCAAACAAATTAACAGGCAGCACCAATAGTCCCAGTCGTGAAACCGAACGGAGACATGAGCATAGTCTAATTATGAGGAGATTTTAAGGTCACAGTCTACCCAGTCCTAAAAAACAGAACTATACACATTGCCTGGAATAGAGGACATGCTGGCTACACTGGAAGGGTTTTAAACGTATTAACAACTGACCTCAGACAAGCTTTTCTATAAGCTCTCATTGTTGGAAGTGACAAAACCACTCACTACAATTAACCAAGGAAAGGTATCTATATTTACAATAAACTACCACTTGGCATCGCTTCATCACCTGCCATCGATTGATCAATTTTGTCTAAGGCCTTCCAAAGATCTAGTGCAAGCAAGACGACATGATCATCACGGGTAAACATACATGAACAGCATTAGGAAAATCTACGGAATGTCATCAAAGGACACCTTCAGTTCAATCTCAAGGCAAACCTCGACAATGTAATGCTACTTTATTTCAAAAAGAAGTCGTCTTCTGTGGGATCAGAATTAGGAAAGAAGTACAAAACGGCGGACACGGTTGCAGCTGTCACAGAAGCAGAAGCACCATTTTCTACAACCGAAAACGCAACTGCAGTGCGACTACGCAATCAGACCCAATAAGATCGCCTCTACATCCGTAGCAGTTGCCGCCCAAACCATGGTAACGAGTGCACATAGACTACGCAGGCCCATTCATGGAATTCATGTTTCCCATAGTCGTGGATGCTCACTCCAAATAGGCAGAGATTATCCCAATACCAAGTACACTGCCAAATCCACCGTATTTTTTTCTGAGAGGAACGTTCGCAAGGTTTGGGTTGCCCGCGCAGTTTGTCAGCGACAGTGAACCTTTAGTTTGCTTCAAAAAAATCCAAGCTCTCCAGAAAATGCACAGCGCACCATACCATTCGGCTACAAACATATTATTAGCAGAGAGAATGGTAAAAATCTTTAAATAGGCAATGGGGGCAGCGAAGGGCGACACAGGCAGTTTTCACAATATAAAGATCTCGAGATTTCTGTTTGCCTACAGAACCACGCTACATCACCTTATACTCAACAACTAACAAGTCTCCTGCATCGCTGATGTTCAGGAGAAACGTGCGGTCACATTTGGACATCATGCGTCCTAACAATGAGTTTACCGTGTCGTTGAAACAGCACCACCAAGTGAAATCACATCCACAAGCAACATTCGTGATATCAAATGTACTGGTTCGTTGTTATCGCGGTCATCAGAAATGGCAACGTGGTATCATATCTGTCTGCAAAGGTGCTCTTACCTACCAAGTTGAAAGTGCCCAGAAGTTCTATGCTGTCGGCACGCTGATCAGTTGTCCACACCACTCTGTCTTCAGGCATGAGCAAGCCCCAGTCACCATTGTTGGTACCACCTCCTACTTTTGTAGCTCACACAGAGCCAGATTCTTTACCAAGCAGCCAAAAAAGAGATCTATGGCTGCTGCAGGTCAAGCACTATATCGCATTTATCAAGGACGAGTCCCAGAGCTCAGCTCCCAATCTCCCTGACTCACGGTCTCAAAGTGAGCAATCAGACACATCCACAATAAACACAACTAGAAGTGGCCATGTTGTTAGAAAGCCCGACAAAAACCCACTGTGGGAATGTTTTCTAGGGCACCTGCAGCTGTCACTAACATAAGTCACACACCCACGTTCTCCACTAGACACTCATTTAATGCTCTTAAATCATGCACATTTTCCCCATTAGATGCCCACTTTTCTAATGACGAAATTCAAAAGGCATACACAAGTCACAAGCAAGAATTGTAGTACCGTATTTTAAACAAGACACTGATGTCTGGATTTCTTGCACGCTGGCAATGTGCATCATCATGCTCGATGGAGGTAAAAATCATCAAGGTAGGAGAAAACTCAATAACCTGAGATGTCTAGAAAATCAACGAATGTATTTACTATACTTATGAACGTGAACAATTCTCATCAAGATTTTTGTTTATCAACCTCTCATCAACTTAGATACAAGAAACAAAAAAATAAGCAAAACCTCTTGTCAAAGAAACCGCTACGAACGTGGCAAAATCAAGGTTTTTTCCTACTGCCACCATTATCTTTCGGAAAAAAAAAAGAATATTAGAATCGGAAGGTTTAGGTGAACTTACTAGTGGTATTTGCTATACTTATGTCTTTGCCTCTTTCTTTATTACACATACCACATACCAATGCTGATTCTTGCCACATCTTCCTCCGGTACACGGCCGGCGATTAAAAATTTAAAAAAAATTGTCCAGTAACTAATTTTTATATTTAGATGGTTGGCACCAGTTTGCTCGGTTCTCACGTCCGGTCTTAGCAACAGACATCACATCCCTAGCAAATGTCTAGTAGGTGCTCCCACTTCTTCATCGTGACTGGTGTGCAGCATAAAAAAATGCAGCCGTTATGTTGGATATGTATGCCACTAGACTAGATATGTTTAGTTTGTGCATCCGAATTGTTTTCAAAGGCAATGCGTCACACGGTGGCTCCATTAAACACTTTTTATCTTGCTTCTACATTTGAATGACAAAATAGTTTTGATTTCTAGACAAGTCTTGTCAGCTTTTACTTTGTTTTGTTCTGGTTGTTACTTTGCATTCCTTTATAGCCTTTAAGTGAATGCTTCTAGAATGATTATTGGAAATTATTTTGTGATCTTTGCGTTTAAGCAGTTTCCACTTACACATTATCTTAAATATTAGCTTTTTCCAGTTTCACACTGTACTACTCTACATGTTCGAGAAACGTACGGATTATCGTTCATTTTATACTGTTTATTAAGAAAACATTTATTACACTCAGAGACGATGCGAAAAAAAAATACTTAAGACAAATTGGTTCAGAAGCCTATGTGAAATTTGAAAACAATCCATTCAGTAAGAAAATAATGTTTTCTTTAAAGAAATTGTTTATCTGTGTGTACACACTTGAGTTACCCACACTTCTAAACGAGGAGGATTGAACAATGATCTCCTGGACCCTACCGCTTACGAGATTTTGGTGCCTATTGTTCTTGTGTGAAAGTCGAATCAAAATCCATGATATCACACTTATTATTGAAGAACATCACAACAAACTTGCTATAAACTATAGTAAACAGGCTTTTTCTACATCCCTACGGAAGGGGCGGAACCGAATTATTCAAGGCAAGTCTCTAATATGATGAAACATGAAATTGTATTGTTCCTTCAAGAAATACTTCATTTTAGGCACTAGAAATGAATCATGTTTGACAAACTCCATCTCACCTTGTAACATTTGTGATGCTTGTTGTTTACTTAGGCTAGTGCCCCCCCCCCCCTTCCTTTGTTATACGGCCCTGGACCGCACGCGGCTCCGGTCCTTCATGATTCGAGAATGTTGCAGTTACGAGTTAGTAGCGGCCGACCTTGTTGTGATCAGTTTTTTTTTTCCTCTCTTTTAATTACGGCGGCAGTACCGCTAGTGAGACTGTCTAGTGTCAAGGTCAGGTCGACCGTATGGTACGTTAAGTAAACACAGTATTAGCCGTCCCGAAGGTTCGGGTAGGATGCTTCGAGTGAACGCAGTATTAGCCTTCTCGAGGGTTCGAGTGGGGCCGCGATCGGAATGTTTTGATTCTAATTAGTCTAGAAGTTGCTGTTCGTACCTTCTAGACTAGCATGTTTGTTTGGGCGCATCATATGATGATGACGTCATTTATTCTAGAATTTCTACTGAAATTATTATAAAAGGCACGAGAGTGAGAGAGTTGAGAGAGTTGGCTGTTATGGTCTGCGCATTGTTAATTACTTGGTTGTTGGCTGGTATGGTCTGTGCTTTGTGAATTATTTGCTAGTGACACCTTGTTATTAATAAAGAAGTATTCTGTTTCCTGCACAGCGGACTTCGTTTGTGTATTATAGTAGCAACGTCAGTGGCGTTTCGAAGGAGAAGCTATCGTATTCAGTGCCTCTTCACTACACGCCAATACTGATTAACACTTGCTCGCTACATCTGGGGGCTCGTCCGGGATCGGAACTAAAGTGTTTCATCGGATCTCTTCGGATCGGATTAACTGGAATATTTTGATAGGATCAACTGGAGTATTTCGATCGGATCAATTGGAGTATTTCGAAAGGATTGGAACTGAAGTGTTTCAACTACAGACTGTGCAAGGACATCAGAGTACATCGTCACCTACAAGATGTCGGAATTAATCGCAAGCCTTGGCCAAGAAGCGGATGCTATCGGACTCGAGGGCACAGAGAGGAGAGAATACATTAAGGAACGGATGAAGGAACATAGAGAGAGAGAAGCGGAACTAGAAAAGGAAAGGCTCCGGATGGAAGCGGAGGAGAAAAAGCTCCGGATGGAAGCGGAGAGAGAAAAGCTCCGGATGGAAGAGAGAGATAAAGAACGTCAGCATGAACTGGAAAAACTACGGATTGAAAAGGAAGCGGCGAATGGGACTTCACAAGAGCCTACGGTAACTAGTCAGGCGGCGTCTAAACGGCCGAAGTTACCTGCCTTCCAGGATCGTAAAGACGATTTGGACAGCTGGCTCCTGCGCTTCGAACGGTTTGCGGAGACGGCCCAATGGCCTAAGGACACATGGACGACCTCTCTCTCTGCCTTGCTGACCGGAAGAGCTTTGGACTGCTTTTGTCGTCTCTCCATGGATGACGCCAAGGATTACGATAAGGTCAAAGAAGCCCTTCAAAAGAGGTACAACTTAACAGAAGACGGCTACCGGCTCATGTTCCGACAGTCCAGGCCAGAAGACGGAGAGAATGTTGGCATGTTCATCACGAGAATTCAAACGTACCTAAACCGGTGGGTGAAGTTATCGAAGACAGAAGAAACCTTCGACGGCTTAAGGGATCTTTTCGTCAAGGAGCAGTTCATGGATGCATGTCCCTCCGATTTGGCTACCCACGTCAGAGAGAAGAAGTTGAAGACCCTAGACGATGTGACCAACACAGCTGAGGCATTCCTGGTGGCGAGGAACAGGCAACTGAAGGACAGTACCAAGCAACAGAGCCAACCAGCAAGGGCGAGGCCTAATGGTAACACAGGGAATACTCCACAGGTGTGCCAGTTTTGCCAGAAGCCGGGGCATAAGGCAGCGGATTGCTACACACCTCTTTCTTGAATCTGAAATTAGCAGTTAAATAACCACACACTTTTCCTGATATTTAAGTCACTCACAAACTTCGGGAAGATGTCATAAAGCTGCACAATGATAAGGTTAGCAAGACTTGTCTTGACCACACTGCCAGTACCACTAAACGAAATGAGCAAAATGCCTCTCTGTTGAAATAAAGATCAGGCAAGTTGTTTTACAACTTTGAGCAGACAGCAGTGCTTGCTCAGTACACAGATGAACACACTTGAGCTGTATGACTGATAACTTTTACGTCAGTTACGAAACAAATATGCCTATGTGAGGACCTCTATTGGCCTATTTACAAAGTTAGCGGAAACTGCAAACAAAATAATGATAGAAGAGTAACTGATGATTAATGACATGCATAACACTGTAAGTTTCCATATTTTAATACGCTAAGAATGTGCCACGGTAAGACTATTTTCAGACTATATATAGATAGATAGATAGATAGATAGATAGATAGATAGATAGAGAGAGAGAGAGAGAGAGAGAGAAAGAGAGAGAGAGAAAGAGAGAGCGAGATCATTCTGCTAACTAGAAATGAAGTACAATTTTGCACCACTCAAAAATGTTGCACCAACTTCCGAGCCGTTTAAAATATTTGTATATTATAATATGTATTTAGGTTTCACTGAGCCTTTTAAATCATTGTGTAATTTTGGTCTTTTTCAGTTGACACGAATAGCACCGTGTTTGATGTAGTTATATTCTGTGGCTGTAATCTGATCCTGTGGTGTATTGATCTTGTCATCCTCGGAGTCAACCAGCATAGACGGAAAAGAGTGAAGAGTAAGTAAGGACTAAAAAAAGTAAATTTAAAAAAAGGACATACACGAACGGACTTCCGGTAATTGCCGTGCGTGAGGCAGGCTGCTTTGCTTGAGTGGGAGTGAGTGTTAATGTTTTTGCCTTGGATTTTCCCCTTTGAAGATTGTTAAACTAGGTAGGTTTCCTTCCCAGCAGCCCAGCTCGGGTTTTCTCGGCTTCTTTAGCTTCGTTTGGATACTGTGGTGGCGAGGCCAGTTATTTTTTCGAGTCTCGTCGATCGTCCTTTGCATTTGTTTACTTTTTTTTTGTTTTTTTGTTTTGTATTCTTTCTTTTTGCATTATAAGTGTGTAGTCAGTTCGATCATGTCGGAACCTTCTTCCGTTGTTAAGCCGTGTTGTTTTAAGCATACCGATCTCGTTGATGTACACCATCCACTTCGAGGTACTCCGTCGCGGACATGTGCGAGGCTGCGGAGCGTTCTATCGGCTCTGGGACAATATTCGGCTGTCAGAAGATTGGGGGTGTGTGGCCGTTGTACCCCAACACAGAGTCGGCTCGTATCAAACTGTTAGGGACGGGCTTCAGCCTTCGTGGACAGAGAATACTTGCCAGTCCAGTTAATCCCAGAAAGTTATTTGTAGTGGACGGAGTTGCAGTGCCCGCCAGTCGCTTAGTAATGTCCAACACCCCTCTGTCCTTTCAGCACCGTACCTTGAGAAACACGATTGTCGCTTATGGGTTTGAACCTTTAGGAGATATACAGTTGGAAAGCGTGAAAGATGCAAACGGTCGCTTGACAAACTTTAAAAATGGAAATAGATTTATATTTTTCAAAACACCTACCTGTCGCACACCCAAAACGTAGCCAGCTAGACCGCTTTACTGCATATATTTACTATCAACAACAGTGTACTCAACAATGAAGATGATATTATCTCAGGTGACCCACACAGTCTTGAAACCAATGCAGCTTTTACAAATTTTGTTACATCCCAAAACGTATTTGCTATCTGGTGAGTCTTTCATCCATATGGAAAAGGATGTACCCTTTTATAGCTAGGGGATTAGATTATCGTCGGTCGGCTGATGATATCGTGAATTCCACATTTTCACCCAAATTGAGTTTTTCATATTGATCAACTCTCCAAAGTGTAATACATGTCCTCACAAACCCTGGGTTTCTTATCTCAATCCAAAAGGGAAAATTACGTAATAAACGAAACGTGAAAAAACGCCAGTCGCTGAATGTCTTCTGATGAAATCGTGAATTCCACAAACGGCTGGACAGGTGTGTGATTCACGATTTCATCAGCCGCCTCAGGGCAGATCTGTCTGTCCTTTGGGACCATGAAAGCCACTCCCGGCGCTGACTGTTCATAGTCGGTGTCTTTGATGTTGCGCCCAATTCATGAGATTTTCAACGGAGACCACCTTGTTTCATTGGTAAAGTGGCGTTTGATATGAAACTGAGGTATTATGTGGCTACTGTGACCACATTAGAAAAGGAGGAGCTGACGACAATTTTTTTTTTCAACATGAAACTTTAAAACAAGTTCGTTACTGGTCAAGTTGTCAGAACATGACCAACGTTATTATTTCTTTTGCTCTCTGAAATTACCCCGTGAAAGTGATATTTTTGATGCAAACATCACAGTTCATATACCAAGATAGGTTTAGATGTATTTTTTTTTCTTTTTGTGTTGCTCTTGTTTAGTTAGCTGTATCTGGTGACTAGTGAAAGTTTTGCTTAAAAACGAGTTGTTGTATCCACTTTCAGAGATTTAATGTTTTCATTCTTTCCCATGACCGAAGTACATAATTATCGACAAATTTAATTAAGCTCGTCTTATTCATTTTAAGGGTATTAATGTCAATGTCTTTGAAATGAAATCCTTTCGATCTATCTATGAATCAGTGAAATGTATGGTTCGCATTCTTTCACATAATCTCTCTCTCTCTCTCTTTCGGTCTCTCTCTCTCTCTCTCTCTCTCTCTCTCTCTCTCTCTCTGTATGTATGTTGGGGCTGGGGGCGGGGATGTACGTGTGTGTGTGTGTACATACATATTTGTGTGATTGTGTATCTATGACGGGACGCAGTTTGAATATATGTTTGAATAGAAACTGACAACCTGTATTTTGCCTTTGATGGCTCCTTCCAACCATACTTAATTATGTTTTGATTACAACTAAGTGTAATTATTGGCGATTCATTGGTGTTTTAGTAAGAGAACCAGCCTTAGAGCGTTTGGCATCGAGTCAAGAACATTTGGAAATTCCAGCTTCAAGAGATCAGGCCTCTGAATAAGATTCAGTGCTCCCACTAGCAGCATCTCCACCAAATACTTCAGGTTCAACTAAGCCTTCCTGATTCTGAATCATTCGCGAACACAACTCATGGAGCTTCAGCGCCTCTGGCACCGTGTCAAGAAGCTTTGGACATTCCAGCATCAAGAGGTCAGACCTCTGATCAAGATCCATTGCTCTCAATATCACACAATGACACTGCCGAAGATGAAAACTTCGTGAGAGTGGATTGTCGTACACAACATGAAATTGGACTAAAAGAAAAGCAAAATAATTAAAAACAAATTGCTCTCTGTTGTTTGAAGAAGACAAGCAAGCCATCTTTCACTAAGTGTGGTAACTGACACGGGAAGAGAGAAAGAGCTATGTAAACGGCCTCCTGGCAAAAGAGGCGCCAAAACATAGATCTAGTGGAGGAGCATCAAGTCATAAGGGTCACACATGGACTTATCGTATCATGAAGGATGACCAGAGAATCAAGGTTTGCAAGGACATGCAACGGCTATATAGACACAACATTTTGTGCAAGCCACTCTGGAAGAACCCAAACTCCCTGGGCGACCTAACAATCCTCATTACTCAAGAAGGATGACGCTAACAAGTTTTTGGGTCACTTTTTTTGGTAGGCTACCAAATCAACTCTCTCATTACCGTCGCCAAAGCTCTGGAAACTTTATTTGGAACCGTGTCTCCGCAGTCTGGCACATCTTCACCGATTCTGTGAAACAACCTGCTCAGAGCAAAAGATGCAAACATTAGCAATCATGCCGTTCAGGAGATGTTGGAAATGAAGAATGTGTTCCTCTTCAAGCGGAAAAAGGATAGGTGTGACACCTGCATGAGCTTCGAGTCTGGAAACACTGTGGAGACTGAGTGGAAAGCTCATGTGGTTGAAAAGACATGAGATGAAGAAGAGCATGCCTTCGACAAAAGCTCAGTTCTAGAACAACAGGATGTTGTGGTGGTTTGCATGGATCTGCAAGGCGTGCTACTTGCTCCAGCAGTCAGTGTCTCAATCACCTACTTCAAAACTAATTTAGCAATTCACAGCATTACAATCTACAACATGACGGCACGCGATGCTGTTTGTTATGTCTGGCACGAGGATGAAGGCGTACATACTGCTAATGAATTTACCAGTTGTATCAGGGACTTTCTTTTAGACTATACTGATGCACGAAAAAGTATCATTTACGGTGATGAGTGTGTCTATCAGATCAAAATTCAGTCTTGTCAAGAACTTTGGGGATATTTCTCACCAATAATGGAATAGAAATCCAACACCAATATTTGATCAAAGGACATGCCTACATGAAGGTGAATAGTATACATAGCGTGATTGAGCGCCGCCTTGAAAAAAAAAAACAGTCTCCAGCTCAAGGGACTATTTAGCTATTTTCAGGGCTGCTAGGATCGTTCCAGGGCCATACATCTCTGAAAATTCTAAACAGCAAAGTTAGTGACTTACAAAGTCTGAAAGCAGTTATCCCGAAAGAGTACCACCAGTTCCATGACGATCGTCCTCACTGAATGGAAAAACCGCCATCCGAAGAAATGCATTAAGTGACAGAATGATTAGATCTGACTGATGTCTAAGCTGTTGTATTTAGTACCAGCGAGAGAGAGAGACGGAGAGAGAGAGAGAGAGAGAGAGAGAGAGAGAGGGAGAGAGAGAGAAAGAAAGAGAAAGAGAGAGAGAGAGAGAGAGAAGGCGGGTGAGAGAGAGAGAGGAGAGAGTCCGGCAGTGTAGAAAAGACAAAAAAAGAGAGAAGAGAGAGAGAGAGAGAGAGAGAGAGAGAAAGAAAAGTGAGAGCAGCTATATCCTTTGTTCCTTCTTAAATATGGAATTTTAAATTTCTTAACTTGATTTGTGTCTCAGGTTTAGTCAGTAACCCTAACTTTGAATCAAAGTAAAGGAAAGGAATAATGAGGGGGAGCGAGAGGGAAAGAGAGAGAGAGAACGATAGAGAGATAGAGAGAGGGAATGAGAGAGAGAGAGAGGGATAGAGAGACAGAGAGACAGAAAGAGAGACAGACAGACATACAGAAAGGAAGACAGACAGAGAGAGACAGTAAGAAACAGCGAGAGAACCGGGAGAGAAAGGGAGAGAGTAGATCTTATGATTTTGGCATGTTATTCCTTTTTAAAAATGCATATTATTATTTTTAATGTGTAATTGGTGTTGCACTGTTACTCACTGTGTTTTAGGCTTACTACATACCTTAAAGCGTACCCGGTCTCACCCATCTATACACATTACAACTATGCCGTGGTCGTGAATACAACAGGTAGCTCCACAATTTGGTACGATCAATTCGTGAATTCCACCTGGCTGTGGAATTCACGATTTGATTAGCCAGGATTCGATGTGTGCAAATCGTGAATCCCACATTTTATCAAAAGCATAATCATAATCGGTGAAAAATGTTTAACATATAACATGTCTAAACCAATACAAGAAAATTATGTGGTTATTTTAAAGCAAATCGCTAAATAAATCAGTTTTTTGGTTCTCCTGTAAAACTTGTCTTGTGTGGAATTCACGATTTCATCAGCCGGCCGACGTTATATTTTAAATGACACCAATATCACAGTCATAGGTGTTGATAGTGAAATTCAGGCCATGCCTAAGACAGCCCATAGAGCAGTAATACTGACCTTCGAACAATGAAAACTTCAAAGATGACCTTCATTCTATAAACTGAATAACAGTCTATTGAAGGATACAGCTTATATGAAAAATAAAAAAAAGACTAAATTGAAGGACTTTACTAAAAACCACCAGGATCAAACCCACACGACCTATGGGAAGCCATACACATTGATATAAAAGAAACGTTCATTTAATACAGCAAAATGAAATCAGCAAGCTGGAAGGACGAGAAAAGTGAACTAGAAAAAACACTCAATACTTTAGAACAGAAACTAGAAGAAGACCTTGAAAATAATGAAATTTAAAAAATCCATAGACACGATAAAAGCTGAGTTAGAGAGTATATTAATGACAGAGGAAAGAGGTGCAGTAGTAAGAGCCATGGAGCTATAAAGAACACTAGAGTGCGTATCACGTGATTTTGGCCATGCGAGGTTGAAGACAATAGACGCCATCTTGGCTAGGGATGAGTGCAGCGGCGAATGAAGGCGGAGAGAGGGACTTTCACTTTTTTTTTTCACCAGACTACGTCGTAACCATGGTACAGACCTGCTGTGAACTGCAACAACAGATGTACCAAGGAAACTTTACAAAGAACCTAGCACCACCACAGTACGATACTAAAACTGCTGTTTATTTATTACTATCGTAATTATTTATTTTTTCTTTAATTTCCTAACACTATTTTATTTACCACTTGTAATCGCCACCACAAAACGAAAGCCTAGCTAGAGATAGAGATAGAGAGAAAGAGAGAGAGCGCTAGATAAGGGTAGGCCTACTATTATAATACTATAGGCAGCAAAGCAGCCGCCCGCTCGTACCTTGCACAGTGTTGCCACTCGTAGGGATTTTCCCCTACTGTAGGGGCAAATGGCTTTTCGTAGGGGGTAGGGGAACCCTACCGGGAAAACTGTCAAATGTAGGGGAAAGTGATCATAAGATTGAACACAACATTGCAAAGAATAAAATGATGGCCAATCATACACTTCGCGCGCAGGGGAATGTAGGGAAAAATTAGCCTCGCTGTAGGGGAAAACCATCAGTCCAGAGTGGAAACACTGACCTTGCCCTAAGTCGCCCGCCATGTTAGTTGCGCGCCGGCGGTGTACGCGAAAAGGGGTGTTCGCACTCCAGTGTTCTTTATAGCTCCATGGTAAGAGCAGATATTAAAGGAATAGAAAAAGGAGAAACGGGAAATGCGTATTTCCTAAGTCTGGAAGAAAAAACAGGAAAAAAAAGGTAATACTTTTACACATCTCCAGAAGAACAACAAACAAATAACCTCATAATTGGAACTTCGAGAAGAAATATTCAGCTAGTATAAAGAACTATATGAGAACAAAGAGTAAACTGACACCGATAAGAGGAGTATATTCCATTGGGGCCTAGACATACCAAAACTTACAGAAGAACAGTTAGTCCAGTGTGAAAAAGGTTTAACAGTAGAGGAAGTGGGAAAACGTTTAAAAAATCTGAAGAATAACTCAGCATCAAGAATTGATGAGATTATAGAAGAATTTTACAAAATCTTTTGAGTAGATATTAGAGATTACCTATTAGCAAGTTTTCAATATAGTTTTGAAAATGTTCTCTCAGTGACTGTGGGGGTAATAACATTAATACACAAAGGAAAAGAACTAGAAAGAGACAAGTTAAAAAAACTGGAGACCTATATCAGTTACTAAAATAGACTATAGAATTTTGGCAAAATCTCTAGCAGAACGACTGAAGAAAATTTCGTCATCATTAATATCAGAGACTCAGCAGGGGTATATGAAATGGAGATCAGCAGCAGTGTTATTGAGGCAAATAGATGACATTTTAGAATTAAGCTATAAAACAAAAGAAAAAGGATATATTCTGTAAATCATAATTATATCTTATACGCCTTATCAGAATACGGATTTGGAGTCAAATCGAATTTATAAAATGGATAAAGTTATTGAAACAGGGAGCCAAAGTTTGTATTAATAATGGGGGTTGGCTCAAATATTTTTTTCCCCTTAAGAAAGAGGAATAAGACAGGGATGTCCATGTTCTCCTCTAATCTATGTCTTGGTAGCAGAAGTACTTTCCCAAAATATCAAACAAAGAACAAGTATAAGAGGAGTTAAATTACCTGGACATCAAGATTCTTTCAAAATATTACAATTTGCAGACGATACTACTCTCGTTCTACGAGATAAAATGGATTATGGAGAAATTATATCAAGAATTAAGTTATTTTCGGTATCCTCTGGTCTGAAACTAAACCACAGTAAATCTAAATTGATGCCACTTTACATCGTGGACGAGCCCCAGTTTCATGCAGATGGAATTCAGGTGGAAGATAAAGTAAAGATACTCGGGGTCTGGTTCAAGACTGGCTCAAATACATCAGAAATAAAAGAAAACTGGGAGCACATAATTAAGAAAATTAACACAAACATTTCACACTGGTCTTAAAGAAACTTGTCAATAGTAGAGTCTCGATTAAGCCGATCTCCCGGAAATCCCGTGCGTCTATTTTTAGAAGGGGGGCGGAAATCGAGCTGCATCCGCTTGAGTTCAACGATAGCAAACAGTGAAGTAGGCTTCGAAGTGAAGAATGTTTATTTCTGATGTGAATAAAAATTATTTTATACCCTTAGCACTTACTTTTCTTGAGTTTGGATTAAATGTGATGCCTGTCCTTTGTACAGTCTGGCCTGGTCATAATCAAAATACAGTACAGCGAAACTCTGCTCATACGAGTAGCCCTATGACTTAACTAACACACGATTATTCAGCATAATCTTGTTCACAAGACCTTAGCTTAGGCCCATTGTTTTGTTTTTTTATAAAAATACTCTGAAAAAAAAACCAACCCAACATAACATGGATCACACCCTGAGTAACTTGATGTGGTGTTGGTGTTTCATTACAGTGGAACCTGGATTTATTAAGTTATCTTCCTGCACAATTCAGTTCTTTTCCTTATTTAGCTTTGTTATTAATATCTACACCTTGATATAAAGTATACCTTGGTATTCATTATATTTATCCACATTCTAAGGATGGCAGCGTCTCTGAAAGTAAAATATCTTGACCGCATGCTTCAACTTACAACCACATAGTACTGGATCTAGATTTAGATCTTGGTAGATAGGGCTAACCCCTGTCAGACAGATGGGTTACACAATATTGTAAACATAAACTATGGATAAACAACACAAATCTTGCTGTTGCTTTGTTTTCATTTCAAAAAAAAAAGGGGGGGGGGCACACTGTACACAAACATTCACCTTCAAGCACACGAAATGGTAGTAACCAATGTTGCCGATATAATGAAGCTGGCTATGCGGGCGATTGCATCGCCTTATCCACTCCATACATCTTTCTCGTTGTGTTTTGGGCTGTGGCAATCTTTTGAAAGTCACCCCTTTCATATCCTCGTGATCTTTTCGCCTTGAGTTGCTTCTACACACCCCCCAGGAGCTTGTACTGTTAACCATCGTTCCGGTTCAAACACTCAATGAGTCTAGGCTTAGGCCTGATTGTCGGTATTGACTGCCCCCCTTCTAAAAATAGACGCCGGTGGTTTCCCACAATGCGCTAATCGAGACAAGTCTATTCAAAGGAAAATTATAATTACCAAAACATTCCTTATATCTCAGTGCGTCTATATAATGCAAGGCATTGGAATGCCAGAAACCATTGTACTCCAAATAATTCGTAAAATATTTAAGTAAATATGGCGCAAGAAACATTAAAACAAAAAGGCATTCGAAAAAAAAAAGAGAACAACTGTTTGATCTAGTGAAGACAAAGGGGGAGTCGGTATGGTAAACTTACTGAATATGCAAGATAGCGTTCAAAAATAGTACCAAGGAACAAAACCATACATGGGCGCAGATTCCAAAGTATGTCTTTACAGAAATTGGTGGTCTAAAGTTCTTTGAGGCAAACATATGCACATAAAACAAATCAAGAAGTTTAAATGTCATGGAAAACAGTAGTACAGACATGGATAAAGCACAGGAAAGGTAAAAGTCACAGGACAACTTATCAGCCCATATTAGTATCTATGGAATAATATATTTATGAAGTACTCAATCTGAGAACTTGGGCAAAGGCTGGAAATAATTATATTGGTTATTTATTATACAATGGAGATCTTCTGACCTTTGAGCAAGCACAATTAATCTTGGGAAGCAATGCCAACTTGATTTTCGAATACAATGCTGTCCGACATGCTTATCACCATTATAAAGCTAAAGGTATTGTCCCAAAAATGGAAACAGGAAATGCGTTGTTTAAAAATGATAAAATGCTAAAACTAAACATGAAAGATATTAGAAAACTAATAGTAAATTATGTTTACACTGCATCACATATATTAACACTATGGCACCGAAAAATCGATGTGTTAGTCTCTGATGTTCACTGGAAAATGGCTTTTGAAGTAGCGGAAGAAGTAAGAATAAGAACCTTACAGTGGAAAATCATTCATAACGTTTACCCATCTTTTATTCTCCTATATAAATTACAACTTAGAGATAGTCAACAGTGCTAGCGGTGTAAAGAACTGGATAGTGTTTTCGAACATTTCTTCTTTGAAGTTGAAAAGATAATCAATGTTTGGACAGGCAATTAATGTATACTACTAACAGAAATAGAGGTTATTCTAGAAACTGAGACAACGAAAGTATATCAGCAAAACAATACAAAACAGAAATAACTTACTCATTCTAATAGCAACGACGTGCATAAGTAAACTTAATTATGGAAAAGAAGCGCATCTAATGACCTTGTTGTATAAAGAAAGCAATTTGAGAGGCATGCAACTCCAAGAAATAGCACCTTTATTAAGATTTTACTGCTCTCTCTCTCTCTCTCTCTCTCTCTCTCTCTCTCTCTCTCTCTCTCTCTCTTTCCTCTGGCTCTATCCACCCTTCTTGNTCTCCCCTCTGGGCTCTATCAACCCTTCTTGAGGGGAGCTGGCCTCGCCGCAAGTTTCAGAATGCCAGTAACGTTAAATAATATTGAAATAATCTGAGGAAGTCATACTATTTCACACTTCACGCCTCAGTGACTTTAGATTTAAAGAAGAAAAGGAAGTGAAAGGAATGTGAAAGTCAGTGAGTGTCTCATTAACAGATGAATGAAATGGGAGTGCGGGAGCAAAAAAAAAAAAAAAGGCACTGATGAATAGATTATCAAACTGTTCCCATATTTGTTCCTAATTCATAGTTGCAGTAGTACTTGTGAAACGAGTTATATCTATCTAAATAAATTTTAAAAATATGGAATATCTATTATCTTTCACTCGCACTATTTTTTTTTTAAATTTTGTACTTATTTATTTATGTAATATTCAGTTTTATTTACCTTTACATTGGATATATTTGTTCTGTTAATGATTCTGCGGCCCCACGACATGAATAAAGAACCCGGGGCTGACCTGAGGCTCATTGAAAAAGTACATATTATGAATCACCTTAGCACTCTGTCTAACTTTGACCATCCATAATAGAGGTCCTTTGACAAGAGTAGCTACACACAAGATCTCTCCTAAAGAGGTCAGAAATATAAGAGATAAGCATGTGCTGTCAACTGTTGTGAGAAGTTATCAAGATCTGTGATACAGGTCCGCTCGCAGTCGACAACGCAGAGATCAGTGTACGTTTCTATCTAAAATCTGACCTGGTCAAGCCGGTCCGACACATACAAAACTTTAGCGGGCACTTGGAATGGCCCGCATTATAAAAAAATAAAAGTATGGTTTTTTTCTGTTTTTTTTCTGGTTTTTTTTTTTTTTGGCTCAGATTGAAAGCAAATGTGCTCCATGAAAGTTGCAACTCGCTGTACTGATTCAAGAGTATGAAATTGAATAAAATGAAGAATCCATCTCGATTTGAATTCATACCCAGTTAATAAAATATAAATTATGCACATGAAAGAATAATCTGGGTATTTGATGGAGTAAATAAAATACGATGATTCAAATCATTATATATGAAATATATAAATAATGTGAATAAGAATCAGAAATCTCATAAACAGAATATAATCTGGAAATAAAATGAATAGATAGATGCAAATAAATAAATAAATAAATAAATAAATAAATAAATAAACATACATGCTCATCTCTTATATTTCTGACCTCTTCAGGAGAGATCATGTCTGGCTACTCTCGTCAAAGGACCTCTATTATGGATGGTCAATGTTAGACAGAGTGCTAAGATGATTCATATGCACTTTTTCTATGTGCCTCAGGTCAGTGTCGGTTATTTATTAATGTCATGTTGGCCGCAGAATCATTAACAGAACAAATATATTCAATATAAGTGTAAATAATACTTAATATTACATAAATAAATAAATAAATAAATAAATAAATAAATACACAATAAAAAATAGTGCGAGTGAAAAATAAACTCTTTTCACAAGTACTACTGCAACTATGAATTTGGAACAGTTTGGGAACAATTCGACTTTCTATTCATCATTGCCTTTTTTTTTTTTTTTTGCTCCCCCACTCCTCTTTCATCCATCTGTTAATCAAACACTCACTGATTTACACATGCCTTTTATTTCCATTACTTCTTTTGATCTAAGGTCAATGAGGTGTGACATAGTATGAGTTAAAAAAAAGTATGTTTATTTATTATTTTTGTTACTTATTTATTTCTGTATTTATTTCTTTCTTTCTGTATTTATTTATTTATTTCTGTATTTATTTATTTATGTATTTATTTATTTATTTATTTATTTATTCACTTATTTGTTTCTATATATTCATTTTACTTCCAGAATATATTCTGTTTATGGGATTTCATATAATACGAAATTGAATCATATTATTTTATTTACTCCATTAAATACCCAGACTATTCTTTCATCTGCCTAATTTATATTTTATTACCTGGGCATGTATTAAAATTGAGATGGATTCTTCATCTTATTTAATTTCATACTCTTGAGTCAGTACAGCAAGTTGCAACTTTCATCGAACACATTTGCTTTCAGTCTGTCTGTCTGTCTATCTGTCTGTCCGCCCGCCCGTCCGTCCGTCTTCCCGCACATCTGCCGTCCGTCCGTCTATCTCTCTCTCTCTCTCTCTCTCTCTCACACACACAAACACACACACACACACACACACACACACACACACACACACGCACACACGCACGCACGCACGCACGCACGCACACACACACACACACGCACACACACACACACACACACACACACACACACACACACACACATACACACACACACACGCACATTTCAAAATAGTTTGCTTAGTGTATGATTTCGGGAACGCCTTCATGGCATACTGGCAATCGCTTGGGTACTCTGCTTACCTCCAGCAGACAACGTAGCGTGTGGAAGTTGATTGTTCTAGTCACGTGCATATTTCACACTCTTCGATTTTCTCCCTGCCATCAAAGTTGCCTGCCTAATCTGTTTTCGACATTTTAGAGTTTGTACATAGCTGTTCCTCTTTTATCAGACTGCAGTTCCTACCTCTAGAGATGATCATTTATGGCATTAAGTGTCGAGTTTAAGCCCATTTCCACTAATAACTGCATGTCCGGGAATGTAGATCTATGTGGGATCCATCAACCGGGACAAATCCAGTTACTAGAACCAGTCTTTTCGGATAATGTCTAGGCTCTTTCTTCTAGTACGTGTCTGATACTATGACCGCCATTGTTGCTAGTGTTCCTGCAAGCAATCATAGTGTTGCTACTGTCACAGTCTCCATCCACATGTTGGATTCTAAGGTGGTATAGGCACCACTCTGTTCTGCACAGATTATTCATTCCCACCAGGTTATAAATCCCCATCAACATGTCCTGTGTGTCGCACTGTGGTATTCATGACTTTCACCCCCGTCCTTCTATATGTCGATTCTCGGCAGAGGCAGGGGTGATGACCACGCTCCAACAGATCTATGTATCCTCCTCTACTATGATTCACTCTGACCGTCTGATGACCACATTCACCGGATAGACTTCCCAGATGGTTGGCACTGCTGCAGCCATCCATGGCATTACCCGTTTGCTATATAGATCCAGTAACATAATTTACTCTCCTCCCCCCCCCC
>JAWQUT010000736.1:67222-84646 GCA_033807755.1 Ellobium chinense
CCTCGAAAAAAAATGATGCGTGTCTTGCTTATGCCAGTGTCAGTTGTGCTTCGCAATATCGTTCGCATTGCCTCATTCTAGATGCTGTCCAGTCTGTTCCATGTAATTGCTCGTAGGTGGTGTATCTTTTATTCCTAATTCTCCACCAAATTTGATTGTTGTAGCCCTCTTAATAAGGCTTAAGTTTGTGCGAAATGTTATGGCTAATCTTCAAGAGAAAATATTATCGCATGAGGAAAGTAAATGTATCCTTTAAGGGAAGGCACCACCCTTATCCAGAGACTTTAATGCACATGACTTGGTGTTCAACATATCTCCATGTGTGCACTGGATTTCTATACAGAATTGCACACCAAAGTGCTGAATGGTGCATTGTCCTCCCTTAAGGGTTATGATCTTAGGACAAGTGTCATTAGCTATGGCACTAGTTGTGTGACACCAGATTTTACCCATGCCTCTTAGACACCTTTATGCATGATCTGATGAAGGCTTTCCCCGAGTTTCCTGTCTAGATAAATAGTTATTTTATTTAACATCAAAGGGTGTTTATAGTTTCAGATAATTCTGCGTCAAGTCATCAAAACCTCAGCCTACTGTTACGACAAAAAGCTGCAATCATAGCCGTGCCCGCTTTATGAACATTAATAAAAATTAAACAAAATAAAGCTTTCTGCGTTCTCAGCATTCTATAGGCAACGTTAAGGCGTTGGAGTTAAAATAATGGATGAGAGACTGACAAAGCAAATGTAGTATGTTGGCCTATTAATAAAATGCGGACGACCACTTGTTGGTTATGATCTTGCTGTTCTTAAGCGATCTACTTGCGTATACATGCAAATTGCCTGGACTTTTGTGTGTTTGTTTGTTTGCTTGCATAGTTTTTTTTTTCCTATTTTAATAAACATTAACAAGAAAACGTGAATATGTGAATGAATGTTGTCATGTATTACCTGCTGTTAAAAAAAAAAAAAAAAAAAAANAAAAAAAAAAAAAAAAAAATATATATATATATATATATGTCTTTGGTCACTCTTAATGCATTTGAAAATACATCATTCATCATTATGCATGCATTTATATAACGTTAGGCTACTTGGATGATAATAATAATTGTACTTTTTTTTTTCAGTTCAGTCTGGCTACATTGATACTGTTGTAAAGGATACTATTTGGCCGTATTGCATCATTTTCATATGCGATGTCATCGTCTACGTCATCCACATTAAACTAAAAGGATTGGGTAAGTTAGGACAAACGAGTTAAAAGATGACATAAACGAACATTCAGAAAGGAAAAGAAAAGAGCATTAATCATACCCACATATTGTGAACATCAGTCGCACACACACTCACACACACACACCCACACACACACACACACACACACACACACACACACACACACATACTTACACACACACACACACACACAAACAAACTCACACACACACACACACAAACAAACACACACACACACAAACAAACACACGCACGCACACACACACGCGCACACACACACACACACACACACACACACACACACACACACACACACACACACACAGGTGAACGCAAACACGGATATTATGATGCAGAAGTACATACTACCGTTCTGCTCACTTGATGTAGTCCACAATGAGAAAGAACGAAGGGGAGAAGAAAAGTGTATGATCCAGCTTTGACTAATGGTGGACATTTTTCTACAGTGACGTTAGTAATAAAATGAGTAAGTAACCCAGTCCTGTTTGGACATGTATGGTTTATTTTAACATGAAAGTATTAATGATAACGCAAGTAAGTTTCTGTCAGAAAACAACTGTAACAAAATACAAGATCTCAGTCAGATTTTGAAAATAATAATTACCTTACTCATTATTTGAAAATGCAGATGGTCCAATTTTTCCATATATGTTTGGCATGAACTTGTTTATAATCGACAGAAATGGAAAATAATAGTTCTTATAAATCTTTGCTTTTCTCAAAGTTTTATTCTTGTAGTAAAGCGAATTCTTAATGAATCTGCATTGTACACCTATTATAAGAGTGTACAAAGGGTTTAGATGGTCATAAGTATGATAACACTGTGAAGATGAATAGGGTTGGAAACAATTATATAGAAAAGGATAATTATGAAATTTCTATATGAATGAGACCATTACTGTCCATTCACGGGCTATTTAACAACAACAAAAAAAAAACAACAAAACGTTATGGTAACTTCCTTCATTTGTATTTTGCTTGCATTTCCCCTTTCTTGTTTCCTACACTATTTACTAGTCTTTCCTTTCTCTGGATAGCGTCTCTCGCCGACTCGAAGGTATTGACCCAGCACGGTTATTCTATGTCTAGAAGGGAAGTGAAATGTCACGTTTGAAAAATACACGCATAAAGATCCAACCATAGAATGGCAATTTTTTTTTCTAGATAAATTGCACTAGTTGACTGTGACTTGCAAGTTAGAAATTGTTGAAAAAACGTGTTTTGTTTTGTTTTTTATTTGTCCGTTACGTGTCATTACTAAAACGCTTGCTAGACACCACAGTATGTATACAAATTGCTAAAATGTATTATTATATCTTACCATGTCATCTGCGAATAACAGGCGGGGCAGCATGCATTAGGTTAGTTTTACTGCTTCGAAATCATTCAAATTGAGGAACTTCACGAGATTGCCGACCAACATCGCAAAAAGACAACGTGGAAGTGTCTCTCCCTGAAAGAGCCCTGTGCTTAAAGTGAAGAAAATGAATGCTCAACCATAGTTTGTGCCATTCCCCTTCGTTGTCACATAATTATTTCATACGTTGTTTTATTTGACAATATATATAGGGGAAGGTTGGGATACATGGGACAAGAAATTGGATTTTTTATTCAGATTGATTTTTCTAACAATCTATTATAGATATGTACAAACTTTTGATGTGTGCAAAAAGGAAGTCCATCTAGACTACTTTTGGTATACTGGCGTCAGCCAAAGCCTCAGAGCTTTTCTATACTGCGACTGTTTTGATCATCACCAAAAGGTGGGATGGGTGGGACAGGTGAGGGATGGATGGGACAAACCAAAAGGATACATGGGACAAGTAATAAAATTTGCCAATATCTAAAAAGCAGCTGACAAGACATGTACATAACAGACACAACTTTTAATTAGGATCTTAATGGAATGCACACAAGGTCAAGCACGTATATTAGTCATAAAAAAACACCCGACGCGATTGTCCATTGACTACCTTTTGAACTGCTTCTAACATAAGTTCATGCGATAACTGCCCTCTTTCTATCTTTCGCTGATAGTATTGGGGCATAATCTGGAGAAAATATGAGACAATGTTGGTGAAGAAGTTCCACACTGGCCACAAATATGAGAAACAACGAAGATATGTGTATTTTTCTTGTTGGGATACATGGGACACTGTGTTGGGATACATGTGACACCTGTCCCATGCATTCTCAACAGCAAGACTTTTTTTGTCCCATCTATCCCAACCCCTACCTGATGACACTCAACAAGGGACTCTGGGTTCTACGATTTAAACATGATAGAAATGAAAACATGACATGAATGTTGAAATGATAACAATAACGGACAATTATGTCTATTGATATTTCTCTGGAACCAGAAGCCACCAGATGACGAAATCAGCACATCAAAAAAGCAAAGAAAACGATGTCAAATTTTCCCATCGGCACAGCTCGAACCGAAAGCGAAAGTGGAGGCTGGGAATGAAATGGCGGGTTGTTTGGTCATGTGGGCTGTAGGTTCATGCAAGTATGGCACACCTATGTCTCACTGTTTCTGAGATTTTGCAATTGTCCCATGTATCCCGCGTCCCATGTATCCCAACCTTCCCCTATTATATAACCTGGGTTGTGGGGACATATAATAATTTTTTGCAAGCCCAATGTGGGAACATCGGAAAAAATGCGGAAACCCAAAATATTCCCATAATCTTTTGACCTATCGATGCTAAAAAAATGGATATATGAGTCAAACTGCGGCACGACCAAAAGTTCCCAGAATCCGTAAAATTTATCCGGTTAACCCCCCCCCCCCCCNCCCTGCCAATCCGAAATGGAGTCGCTGTTTATAGAACTGCCCAATGTTTGTGTGATCGGAAACATTTTCTAGTCTCTCGCCACCTAAACTCGAGATCATAAATATGTCACTGACACGCCTACTTCCGATTCCCGTTACTTCCTTTACAAGCCTTCTGTTTTGCATGTCGCGGGCGCATTTGTGTCCGAATAATGGAACGTTTTCTCGACAGGACTTCAAAATAACGTGCATGAATGATGGTGAGTAGAATATATTTATAGATCTAGAGTATTTCTATATGTTAATTTACATATATGGATATTGGGGTAAATATTTTTCTTCAATCTAGTCTAGAGTCTATATCTTTCATCTCCAGAGCAAAAATTCACAGCATGCCGTGCTGTGATTCTGTGGTTGTAAGCCTATTAGATCTCTAGTGAGTAAAGGGTTTCTCCACTCAAATATCTAGAATCTAGATCTAGATGTAGATCTAGGTCTAGAACTGTTTTAGGGTCTTACTTTTATGAAGTCGAAGGTCTGTACGTTTTTGTAAAAAGTGTTAGAGAAGTTAGAGATTTAGATCTCGATAGATCGTAGAGCTAGATGTCATAATAATGAATTAGGTCTGCTGTTTTTTCCAGAGCATTTTGTTTAAAAAATGTTTTTCTCTTCCTAAAGGACAACAAAACCATTGGCATTCAGTGGACAGCCAGTCAGTGTTACAAACTGTCAAAAGGTAGGAAGTCAAGTCCGCTAAAATTTTGTTGTTTTATTTTTGTGCACTGTTAATGCTTTTGCTTTTCTCTTACTAAGGCCACGGCCACATTGCAAGCAAATAAGGGCTAAGCAAGCAGGTTGATTTAAATAAAATACATGTACAACGATAAAGAGGTGACTGGCCACACTGCGAGGGAATTCAGGTAGCGTGTAGTGATGCTGCCGATATATACTGGATAAAGAAAGAAACGCATCACAGAATAGGTCAAGGTAAACCCATCCCCCCCCCCCCCNTTTTTTTCCTTAGGGTCGAAACATATCAAAAGCTCTTTTTAACACTTTGGCTACGCAGTCATTTTCCAGTGTCACTCCCCTGAATACGCATGCTGAAAACGCAGCATTTAGATGTTTTTTGTTTTTAAAAATCACTGTGAAGCTATTTTTCACATTAGAGCAAAAAGCAAGGTATCATAGGAGTGGTAATAAGATGAAGAATGAAGAAATAGTAATAGTTTTAAAATATTCTCTGTAATAAATAATTGTTGATACATGTTTAAAAACTAGACAAAAAACATTGAAAAACGTTACCATAGTTTACACAACATCTGTTAGACGGGGAGGATAAAAACAGACAAAACATATAATTATTTACTCACTTATAAACCATCTGCTTTGCTTTGTGCACCTCAGGTAATCCATAGATCAAAGTAGCAGGTCATTCATTAACATGAAATGATGATTTTGTCCTCTGAGATCTCAACACAAAGTCATAATCTGATGCAATAATCTAATGGTGAAAGAACACAAACTTATTTTCTGAGCACATATAAAACACATTTACATTTAAATTCACATCAAAAGCTAATGGCTACAGCTACATAGTCATTGGGTGTGGAATGTCTCAAAGCAGGGAACAGGGCAAAGAGCAACCTTGCATGCGGAACACATGAAATATGTTGTTTGACGTTTGCTTTTCAGGGCAGTGATAGTCTGGCCTGACATGATGGCTCTTTCATAACAAACTTTGCAGTTTCTTCTAGCCTGCTTTACTGAACCATCAGATGGAAAATGTCTTTCTGTGAGTCGTTGAAGTGCAGTAGGAGTTCCGTCACCAGAAGCAGCTGGATGTTCGACAACATCAATGAGGCCTGTAATGATCGCTTTGACGTTTCTGTCCAGTTTGAACACTTTCAAAGCCCTGGCTTTTCTGTAGATGTTCAGCAACATGAACAGAGCACATTGTGAGGAGGTAAAAGAAAAAAAAATGTTTTTTTTTCCACCATTTGATTGATTTCCGATGCATGGGAAAATATGAAATGAGTTGATCATTGATCATTGATCCATTCATGTTCTGGGCATAGTCTATGACTCCCAATGTTTTTTTTTCCTTTTCCTCGAATCTGCCTTGAGTCAGCTGCAGTTGCGGAAGACTCATTGTTGACAAGTTTGTAACTTCTCTCTTGTCAGTCCAACGCACAACAACCATCTTCTCCTGTCTGCGATAATCCATCTCACCTTTGTCTACCAGCAAACAATTTTATTCCTTCGGCATGCCCAAACGATTTTTTCTAACAGTGCCGCAGCTCACTGTTTTTCTTCTGAGAAGTTTCTTGGTTAAATCTGGGCAGCAGTAATAATTATCAATGTATAACTTATACCCTTTGTCTAACAAACTGTCCATAAGCCGCAAAACAATATCTGTTGGTTTGTTGCTAAATCGTTTATCTCCACAATACATCTCTAAAGTGTAAACTTAACCAGTCCCGCTTTCACACACTTGATAAAACTTGAAGTCCCACTTTTTATATACAGTGGAACCTGCTTAAGCGGGACGGCTCCGTTCCCGACAAATCGTCCCCGTAAAGCGGGCGTCCCGCTTAGGCGGACTATCCATTATAAAGTGATTTCTTAGCTAGTTTGTCCGTTTCATCCAAGTTTAGGATATCATTACTTATTGCTAGTGAGGTGTGACAACGGAATCAGATTTAAATTGTATTTGTACTGTTTAAAATATACTTATTGCATTCTAACTGCATTTGCAGTAGACTTACAGAGCATATTATTGGTCATTCTTTGCGGGGAATGGGATTTTTGGTTGGCTTCAAAGAAGCACCTCACCACTCTCCTTTGAAAATTCAAAAACAATGTCTTTTAAAGACCGGGACATGTCTACATCAGAGGGGAAGAAATAATACATGTTAATATAAAACTGGAGAGAATATGAAAGGTCTAACATCTCTGAAGTCGAGATGTTCGCCGTTGACAGGGGGCGGGGCTTACTTAATCTTGATCCGTTAATGCTTGCGCGGGTTAAATGACCAGCGGCTAGGATGTCCGCTCTGATTCGTCCATGCGTGCGCAGAAGGGTCAACTGCCTGACAGAAGGCTATGGGGAGGTAGTGTCAATCACTTCTCACGTAACGTAAAGGGGGGTAATCAGGGCCGTCGGTACAAGCTTCTTTGTAGGTCTCAGGTTTTCAGCTGATGGGCAAAGGTAAACAAGCACTAACACACAGTACGATAGTGACAATTTGCAGCTTTCCTGTCAAATACAGCGTGTATATTACGGAAATCTGGCTCCAAGTCGTCTCGCTTAAGCAGGTTGCCGTCCCGCTCACATGTGTAGATTTAAATAGCAAACATTCCGTTTCTCAGGCATTCGTCTCACTTAAACGGGCGTCCCGCTCACGCGTGTCCCGCTTAAGCGGGTTCCACTGTATATACACTTTAAATTTACTCCTACCCTTGAAGGGACACATTGTTTCATCAATGCATATGTTCATTCTTGGTATATTGTCTAGAGACTGAAATGTTGTGTTCAGATGGTCGAGGAATGGGCGATCTTGAGAACTGGGTCATGGTTGTCTTCGCCAAAAGGAACAAACGTGTCATTGTCTGAAATAATAATAATAATAATGCTGTTTATAAGTCTCGTATCCAGGCTAATGCCCGCTCACACGACTTCACACTATCATTACCCCAGCAGGCCTGATCACTCTAGAACTTTCTCGACTCCCTGGGGAGCATACAGTGCCGCTGCCATTTATAGGCGCTGATTACTAGCATTCTGACAATATCGTCCACTGCCTATAGCCAGGTACCCATTTTACAGACGGGTTGACTGAGGAAAATAAGAATGAAATGCTTTCCCAAGGCACTTACAACATGACAGTGGTCGGGAATCGAACTCACGACCTTCAGATCTTGAGTCCAACGCCGTAACCATTAGACCACGCTGCTCCACAGATGGGGAAACAGTAGTATCTGAAAAAAGCGTTCCCGTGTGATCACGTTTCCACAAAAGGATGTATGCAATGCTGGATCAGTAGACCAATAATCTGCGAGGGTAGGTTTTTGTACTAGACTCATGTGCAGGCAAATAGCAATGCTTTTTTTCATCTCGTTCAAGGTGACCGGCTTTTATGTCAAAAAGTTACTCCGAGGAGAACGCCTTTCTGTGGTCCTCTTTCTTTCTTCAATTGCTGACCTAGCATACCTATTAGTTTCTTTTTTCCAACTGGTAATGAGGTCATCTGTGACAATCAGTTTATAGATGTGATAAATATTAGGATCCTCACCGAGATCAGCTTTGAATCCTGGCTCGCCTGTAAAGATTGGTATCTTCGGAAAGTTGTGAGTGTTTTTCACCCACTCACTACCTTCATCCTCCTCATCAGTGTTTAGATCTAGATCTAAATCATCTCTGTTGATATCTGTAGGCTGATCGAACGAATCTTCACTCATATTACCATCTTCATCGTCACTAGTCTAGATCTTACTTCCACATTGACATCATGAGTGGTGTCAGAGTAAGACGTAGACTCACGTGGACCAGCTGATACAGACCTTCACTGAGGCACATCATTCAAGACATCCTCTTTATTTTCATGAATTATGTCACTATCACTGTGACTGTAATGGTCTACATCATTGGAACCTTCTTGAAACACTAGTTTCAGCGCTTTGGAAGTTGTGAGAAGTCGAGGTCTCTTACTACGAGACGTCATGATGTAAACAAAGTGACAGAGGTTGAAGTTTACATCTTCGTGGTTGAAATTTATCGCCACTTAAACGTCTCACCAGTCCAAGGTGCACAATAAAACTGCCTAGAGTTTGATTTTAGAGAATGCTTTCCCTTGATGTCCTATCGTGCTTCCCTTTAAAGTATCGCAATTTTGAGAAACACGTATAGATCTAGGTGCGTTCCGTAGTGAATGGCTCGGACGGAAGCACACGTATGGTGCGTTGCGGATGGAATGGTAAGTCAAAAAAACGCACCTATACGTGCAAAAAATTATATTCTAAATCCCTTCGGATATTTGTTAGGGCAGGTAATCGAAAACCAGTATTTTTGTTGTCATTCAATAACTGCTTTGAACTTGACAAAGATTTTTGGTGCTGAAGTTATTAATATTCCTAGCATTATTTTTATACTTGTAGATTTGAGCTACGACTTTGTTTTACCGTTAGAGTAAAAAAAAACTACAAAAGTAAAGAAATTGCCGTAAAGCTAGAATCTTGCTCATCTACACTACCGTTAGAGTAGAATTGGAAATATGCCCCGATTGACAACGGACCAAAAGAACATTGCCATTGGCAATTTGCAAGGAGGGATGTCAACGAGTTTTTGGAGTCCACCAAACGACTATAGCAAGGCTGAGAAATCGGTTCCAAGCCACCGGTACGGCTGCAGACCGCCCTCGCTCTGGTGCGGCAGCATGTTGCGGAACCAATCCGGACGGCAACGAGGACTGCTGCCAATTTGCCTCCAGGCAACAGAGTGGGTGCGCAAACAGTATGGAACCGTCTGCGAAAAGCTGCATTACGGTGTCACCGACAGGTTATAGGCGCCATTTTGACGCCCCAACGCCGTGCTGCAAGACTCCAATTGGCTCGATTTCATCGCCAATGGGCAAGGTTGAATGTTTTATTCATCGACGAATCTCGTTTTCAAATGAAACGGTCTGATTGACGACAAATGGTGTGGCGGCGAGGAAATGAACGTTTCCGACAGGAGTGCGTCAGGCAGGTGGACAGGTTCGGTGGTGGGGGAGTCATGTTTTGGGCCGGGATCTCGGCCACACGAAGAACAAATCTGTTTCTTGTCAATGACAATTTAACTGGCCTTCGGTACCGCGATGAAATTTTGTGTCCAATCGTCCGTCCCTTTATTCGTGGGCACGGTGGAATTTTCATGCACGACAATGCATGGCCACATACAGACAGAGTGAGCACAGACGTTCTCCAGATCCAGGGCATCCCAACTCTCCCTCTGGCCTCTTAATCCCCTGAATTGAATCCCATAGAACACGCATGGGACGAATTGGATCGCAGACTTAGGGCCCACCCACAACAGCCACATAACCATACCCAACTCATTCAGGCTCTCCAGGTAGTGTGGCAGGCCATCCCACAAAGAGTCTTCAACAATCTTGGTTATCTCCCTTGGAAGCACACACACACAAAAAAAAACAAAAAAAAACGGAGACAGTTTTCTTCAAAAATTAAGACCACTAGCACAAAACATGTTTCTATAAGCACAAACCTTGAAAAAGATCGGACTATTACATATAAAGTTATATTTGGAATACGGATGATGCGTTTCTTTTTTTGTTCAGCATATTTGTTGGTAACATTGTTCACGTGGCAACAAATATTAATTCTTGAACATACAACACACCTTCAGTAACAACTAATCAGAACAAACGTCAGTATTTTCCTAATTATTGTTAATCCTGGATTGTCCGGATCTCTCTGCTCCCAACGTGGTCACATGATCCTTTCGCTCCACATCTCCCCATTTTGCTTGCAGTGCAGCCGCGCTCTTAGAATCTCTAGATCTAGATCTGTTTAATTACCTTTAAACAGGCTATCTGTATTTGCCAGATTAGAATCTAGATTCTAGACCCAGTATGTACCATTTTTATGATTAGTCACAGCTCACAATAGCTGTCCTTGAACTATGAGTAAATTTTATCTCAGCAATAGAATTTGAAGACTTAGAAGGCTTTCATTTTATCTTACCAGGGCACTGTATGATAATAATAATTTAATGGAATAAAGACACAGGACAACTTGTCTCCCTGCTTAATGCAGGCTTTTCACGTTCTTCACAATCATACTAACACTTCATAGCATTTTAATTTTGAAGTTCATGTTTACTTCTAGCAACTTATTACAAAACAAAGGGTCACTGTCATCATTTTTTGTCAAATTTAATGTTAGATGATATTAATTCGCCCATGGCTGAATACTTTTCCATACCAAGGGTTAGGTGAAAAAATATAATGTTAGTTATTGATTGTATTAAATATCAATAGGATAAAGCGTCAGATATTACAGTTTCTGTTTTCTTTACCTTGTTCAGTATTTTTAAACATACATTTTATTTGTATAATGGTCATCCTTGATGCCAAAAGGTCTGAGAGTGAAGCCAAGATGAAGACAGAGCATCAAAGTGAAGTAAGTACCCAGATTTGCAATGATGGTATTCGCGTGCGTCATCTTAATATTACCAGCTTCCTTTTGTTGTGATAGGTAGAAGTACAGCATTTTAGAATACATGTGTGGCAATAAAAAGTTCTCATTCTGACTGAATCACAAGTGTATCATTCAATATAACACTAATCAAACATTATACGCTGTTTTCAGTCATTTTTTATTTTTTTTTTTTACTCTACCATCTTTGAAAATTCCGAAAACGTAAGCAGTTTACCAAACAATGTATATAATTACCATTTACACATTTCGTTGCTATTGTTCAACACATTGTATTGTTTAAAAATGAAGGATTAACAAAAACAAGAAAGCGACATGTATACTTATACTGCGTAAGCCGCTGAAAGAAGTAGTATGCAAAAGAGCGTGGTTGAGAATGCTGCAACGGGGGAGGAAACGGTAATTTTCAGAGGAGTTCCAAATGTGTCAGCAACTGTTAATGGTGGGTCACACTTAGTTAAAGCTTTGAGTTCTGTAGCAGTAAAGAATGTTTAGAAGGGTCTAGATAGGTGTTGGACATTGATTTTTGTTTGTTGAGAGAAGAGTAATATTAGATACATAATTGTTGTCTGTTGACCTGTTGGACACGTTGAATTGTCAAGTTGTTGAACACATTTTATCATAAAATTCATCGTTTGATATGTGAATCCTTATTTTTCTGTTGTTATTGTCTACTACAGTCACAGAACAATTAAATACCCATTCTACTACAGTGTCTGCAGGCAGTAACTCCGACAGTTCTATCACAAATCCTTTTCAAGAGGATGGCGATGAATTGTTCATTCCAGCCTCGAGTGAAGATTCTGAATCTGATGATGAAACTCCACTTCCTCTAAGCCAGGTAGGCCTTCTGAGTTACATAACGACTAAGATACACCTAAGGGGCTCAAGTGGTTAAGGTATTCGCCGCTCACGCGGTGAGCAGCTTGGATATATGAGCTCGATTGTTCCCGAGTTTGACTACTCCCCTGTCTCAGTGTGGATGAGATCAAACAACTTATCTCATTGGAGACGGACGAAAAACTAGGAGGTCCCATGTGTATCGTGTACGCACGTTAAATAACCCGTGGCAGTTAATAAATCATTAAAAGTAGGCCCTTGGGGGCCGCTGTTCGTGGACAATTCAATTTGAAAAATTCCCACAGCACTAACCTTTCTGAAACAAAACCCATTCCCTTCCCCATTAGAGTGGGGTGTAGTGCACAATATGCATCGCACTACAGCTACAGTGAAGGCACTCCAGGGATAATGAAAGCTCTTGCGGTCCGTGCCACTTTCTTGCTAAGCATGATCATTATTACAGGATAAGAGCGTAGATCTATAGCATAGCTCGTAATCTAACTTGGCACATTAGAAGAGAGAGAGAGAGAGAGAGAGAGAGAGAGAGAGAGAGAGAGAGAGAGAGAGAGATACACCTATAATTGGTTGCCCACATGGAAGCTCTTTGCATAAATACTTTTTTTGCAATAGGATTTTAAATAGTTGAAATTATGGGCCAGGGACTGCCTTTAATGTTAACAACAGCTTTGTAGGCCTACTGATTTTTAGAAATTTTAGAAGTTTCTGAAATTAGCAATTTGTCTATGGAAAATGGTCTGGTAAAGTAATAAATAAGGCTTCAGTTGTACCCATTCGTCTCTCTCTCTCTCTCTCTCTCTCTCTTCCCCCCTCTCTCTCTCGCCAACTCTCTCTCTCTCTCTTTCTCTCATCTCTTTCCTCTCTCTCTCTCCTCTCCCCTCTCTCTCTCCTCTCCCCTCTCTCTCCTCTCTCTCTCTTTCTCTCTCTTTTTTCCCTCTCTCTCTTTATCTCTTTCTTTCCCTCTCTCTCTCTCTCTCTCTCTCTCTCTCTCTCTCTCTCTCTCCTCTCTCTCTCTCTCTCTCTCTCTCTCTCTCTCTCTCTCTCTCTCTGAAATCTCACAGTGTGAGTATTGTAGATAGGCAGAATATCAGCTAGAACAAAATATTAGCTGAGTTTATCCATCATTTGTGTCATTGTTTTCAGCACACACCGGTATCTTTGGACGATGAAGGATCCCAACAAATAACTAAACAGAGCACAAGTAGACAACAAAATGTAAGTGATTGAAATTTAGAAATAGGCCTGGTCGGCCCTTTTGAATTGGCTTTCATACAGATGGTGGGGATGCGTGTCTATGTACACTGCATGCATTACTTTTCACCATGTTTGTAGTATTTAGACTGTGTCACTCATATACTTGTACACATGTTTCTAGTGACTTTCACTCCGTAAACAAAAAGAGATACTATAATTTTATGTGAGGCACTGTTTGAGTCTTTTATCGTAGGGAAGGATATGATTAAGTAAAAATGTGAATTGCCTCTGTTTACTGTCCTCATGGAGTTAAGTGTATTTTATATGTACATTAAATAACTTTGATTTAAAACTGCTCATGCCATTTTCACATCTGCACTGATTTTGTCTCAGTTAATGAAAACTGCTATATTCAACATCTTCCAAATGCTCAGAAGAGCAGAAAACAACTAAGTCTGTCTGTTTTCTACACTTCTTTTAACTGGAATATCTCAAAAAGTAAGTTTCATAGGGTAAAATAGACCAGCTGGATCTATCTGACCTGGTCAAAATGTAAGAGTTAGAATGTGTTGCTAAATTAACGGTTGACAAGTGTTTTCCATGAATCTGTGAAATTTAGTGATCATAAAAATGAAATATTATTATATTTTAATTTGAGTATTCTAATAACAGTTTACTCTAACTGGCTGCAACCTCGTGTGCCACATTTTATAGATTTGCTGTTTACATAGTGCCCTGACTATACATTTTGACTATACATTTGTTTATCCCTATTTCCTAGATCACCATGGTGAAGAGAGCTCAGCCTGGCAAACTTAACAAGCGGCATTACTGTTTCTTCTGTAGAACCTCTGTCTTGAAAATTGCAAGACACCTAACATTAAGACATCATACAGAATCAAAAGTGGCCAAGCTGTTGTCTTTCAAAGAATCAAAGACGCGATATAAAGACTATATATTAAGGAATTCATACACTGAAAAGCAAGGGGAATTTCCCGCATAATGTGGAGGTGCTGCAAACAGGTGGATCTGCTTTGTTGTTGCTAAAAGACAAAACAAAATGCGACCAGCTTCTGATTTGTATGTATTGGTATGGCTTCTTTGCTGGTGAAGAGTTGTGGAAGCATGTTAGGAATTGTGAGTTAAGAGAGAATGGTGATTGCTATGAACACAAGAAAGCACTGTCCATAAGCAGAACCTTACTTGAAAGTGCTTGCATAATTGGTGAGGAGGAAGACTAGTCAAAGGATGTGAGAGAGCCTGTACTGCCTCGAACGGTCCAAGATGAAATCTGTAATGTTGTGAAGAAGGACAAGCTCATACTTCGCTTTGATGGCCTACTCATGAAAAAACTAGGCAAGGGAAGAGTACATGGTATTTCTCAGAGGATGAGACAGTTGGAAAGACTTTGCCTTCAGAAAATAGACCCCAGAACAAAAAGCCTGGAAAACGTCATCGCTGGTGATGCCTTTGACACAGTCATAACAGGGAGAGAGGAGCTTTGCGGAGTTGTAAATACACATGATAAAAGGCGTGCATTTAAGACTCCACCACCTGCTGTCAGGTTAGGACATGTATTGGTCAATATTGGCAATGTGGAAAGAGGATGGGCCATGAGGTGCCAGACTGAGGAAGACCAACTGGCTGATGAGACTTTTCTTTCCCTTCTTAACACATTGAAAAGAAGGAATAAGGTCAGATTTTGCCATTAACAGAGGACTTGGTAAAAGTGACAGAACATATGGTGAAAGAGATGGAAATAAAAACTCAAGCTCTTTTGTTTAATGCTGACTACATTACATGGAGGAAACTGTCACAAGTCACAATGGCTCGACTTATACTGTTCAATAAACGAAAGGGAGGAGAAGGTTCACCTCTTCTTCTCAGTTCATATCAAGATCGACCAAACTGGGAAAACAACATGGAAAAAGACATTTTCAGTAGCCTGCAGGGTTTGGAATTGGCTCTGATAAAGTGCCTTGATCTCATAGAAGTTCAAGGAAAGAAGAACAGAAAAGTACCCATATTGGTCACACAGGAGGCCAAAAAAGCCATGAAGGCTTTGAGCGAAACAAGGGATAGTGTTGTTTTGCAAGCAAGTCCTTGAAAGGATATCTCAAAGGTTGGCAGGCCATGAAAGCTGTGGTTGATGATGCCAGAGTGGAGCATCCAATGACTACACGACCACGTAAATACATCGCAACAGTCTGTCAACTCGTTGATCTGAGAGAAGATGAGATGGAATGGCTTGCCAATCATATAGGTCATGAGCTCAACATGCGTCGACACTTTTACAGACTTCATGAGTCAGCTATGGAGATATCAAACGTCAGCCATGTTTTGATGGCCATTGATTCTGAGGAGGCCTTGAGGTATACTGGGAAAAGTCTGAATGAAATCGCACTTGACGACATTGCAACGATGGAGTGGAAGATTCCAGTGAAGCGATCTCATGTGAAAACAAAGAAGTGGACCCTCATCATAAAGAATCTGACAGGGCCGAGTTAGAAAAACCAAATTTTCTACAGAAGAGGAAGGCTCCAACATTACTTGACAGCAGCTCAGATGAGGAGATCCCTCTTGTGAAGATGAGCAAAGCATGTAAAAGTTCACACGATCTGAATACGGAAATAAAGTGGACTAGCATGGACCTGTTTACTTTTTCAAGAAATTCATTCAGGACAAAGTTTATGCTTCTGGTGAAGCGCTTGAAAATGCAATGGCAGTACATTAATGCCTACAAGACAGAACTGTTGCATAAATTAGATCAAGTTTGCAACACTTGATGAGGTAAATTACTCATACTGCAGAATGATTTATCACACACAGTTTCACAGAAATTACAATAAGACCAGCGTATTGAACACCAACGTATGTATATGATTACTCTTTCTTTCTTGATAGGAATTGAAATTAAAGTCCAAAAAGCCAAATACCAATACATTGCACATAAGGTTATTCAGGCTTTGTTCCAATAACTAAAAGTAACAGTAGATACCTCAGATCATCTTTGGGTCCTTTGTTTGTATGGTGTGTTCATCAATTACATGTACATGCAACAGCCAAGCTGTGAGCTGACGTATGTGTCACAGCTCCTTTCTTAATCAATCTTTTGAATGTTCTCATTTGTTGCTTGTATTAGCTAGCACCAAAACATACCTATAATGGACTCGGTCTGTATCTCGTGAAGGTCACGTGATCAGGGAAGTTGCTGCATGTGTTTTCACGTGGAAAACACTGGTCAGTGAAAGAAAACTGACACATGCATCAATCTACTGAGTTTTCTTCTAGTTCTGTTTCACGACAATCTCAGCATGTAGTCACATACATCGTTCAATGATTCCAGGCAGCTCTCACTCGGAGTGTTGCTCGTATATAATCTTATTCTTTTCTTTTCTTCTCTCCATGTGACTTGCGCTCCAGGAGTATCTCTTTTTTTTTTTTTTTTTTTTNNTTTTTTTTTTTTTTTTTTTTTCAAATTACCACTTTTCTTATACTGGTACCTATAAACAAACAGGTACCTCATAACAAAATTCTCGGACATTTACCGTTTTCAAAATTGATTATTTTGTCAAGTCCACCTTTCGAGCATTAAACATAATCGATGACACTTTTTCCTTTCTTTTTACGAAAAAAAATAGATGTTTTGTTTTTTTTTAAATTTTGCCCTTCTATTCAATATCAGCAAATTAGTAATCTTACACAGTCGCATCGTACTCGTTCACTCTCTGTCTTCATTTACTATAATCCTTAACTCACTGACAGCAATATCAATCTCATGAATCGCATTGTCAGTACTTATAAGACGATCAGTGAAAGCATCATGCCCACTTACACTTTTATCTTCCATGCATCCAGGTCTGGCATTATTATCTCACATTACCACAGTCGACCCGCAGTCACTTATCTTCAGCTATAATCTTAACTAACACGTTTTCATAATCATCAATGCCAATCTTCAGTTCACCCCGAGGTGATGCATATTATGGCTTGAAATAAGGGAAAATAGCAAATAAATCTTCGTCAAAACCAAACAAGAGGTTACACAATTCAAGAACGAATCCATCTTCAAAATTCCCTTTAGCATGACGTCGTCTCTTCCAAAATCTAACCCCCCCC
>JAWQUT010000736.1:86999-102843 GCA_033807755.1 Ellobium chinense
CACCCACACACACACACATTCACACACGCACCCACACACACATTGAAATCGACGACCGATCCGTCTATTGCATTATGTCCTATTCTTCCAGCTGTGTACCCACTGAATGATTTGCGACATGGAGACATTCCACTACAGCCACAGTCATCAACCGATGCAACTACACATGTGGATGCAAAAGAAAGTTATACTGTGGCTATTAACACCGGTAAGATTGAAACTTGTTAAATGATGCCCTAGATGAAGTTACCAAACTAATTAGTAAAATCAGGGAGAGAGAGAGAGAGAGAGAGAGAGAGAGAGAGAGAGAGAGAGAGAGAGAGAGAGGGAGAGAGAGAGAGAGATAAAGAGAGAGAGAGAGAGAGAGAGATAGAGAGAGAGAAAGAGAGAATACTGAGCTATTTGATTTGTTTTGTTTTTGAGGTGATCGGAGGACGTGCCTTTCAAAACTATGCACACATGTTCGTGTTGCTGTTGATTTTGATGGGCAAATTTGATGTCCACAGATTCAACACACTCATTCACGCGCATGTACGGGGGCATGGCTAGCATTTATACATTATCATCCTGCATTATTATCTGTGTTTCTGAGTTCCATTTTATTTGTGTTCTAGAGGCCGAGATGCAATACCAGCCAAAGTAAAACCAAACTATTACGTTTTTCTTCACAGCAAGATTTGTATTTACATGTGCATTGTACTACTCCATAATGGGACTTGTTATGCTGGGTTCATGCTTAGATGTCCATCATTATTACTGTGAGATGAGGTGGGGCATATAATATAGATTGAATTCCAGTGCCTTTGTGAGTTAGATGTGACAATCAACGATTTATTTTGCTGATGGCTAGCATAGCTTCCTGTGGTCAGCAAATAGAATCATAAGACTTCAAATTCATGGACAGCATATTTCCTGCCGTAAAACATCAAAAACATGTACAGTTTAAAAAAGGATTGCACACACTTTTTTTTTTCGCCAGTCGGCGTGCGTAAATTCATGAATGTTGTAACTTATCAACGTTGTTTATGAAATTTGCCGGACTTCTGGAGTTGACCCCTGTTCCTAATTAACAGCGTATAGTATTGGAAAGTCCTATGACATTGCCCTTAAAATTACATGCATTCATATCTTAACTAAATGTATACATAGACCGTGGAAACATTCTCGCCTAGAGTTTAGTTTAACGTTAGAGGCAGGATTAATAGAGGGAAACCACATGAGACAGTTCTTAAATAAAGATAATGTTTAAGGACTGTCTAACTGGGCGTGTCCATACATAATGTCTACGTAATTTGCCGGAGTTTCGGATTAAAGAGAATACAGTGCAGTGCTGTGTGCACAAACGCAACCTTGTATGTAGTCTGGGGGCTGGCAGTGCATCTATCTGAAATTATAAAAAAAACACCCGTTGATTCTATTTCTTTTTCCTATATGTGATTCTGTACTATAGACACTTTAAAAAAAAAAAAAGTCAATGCTAAGTTGAAATCAATTACACTTTTTTTTTTTAATTGCCATTCAAGGATTAAGATATGGGTTGTTAATGTAAGAAACAGGTTGAAATCACATTTTGCCACCCTGACATATCAAAAATGTATATTTTGTGAAAGACAGAATATCTATGTCTGCCTGCGTGGATAAGGGGCTAAACGCAAAGGGGAAAACCGTTGGGTACGAATATTGATGATTATGTGTGAAAGTTATGTCCTAAATTTACATAGATTTTAAAACAAGCTTCACATGACTAAAATTGCAAGCAACTTAATATTACATTTAAAGTCTTCATAGTTTTCAAAATATATCGACAGGTACATTTTATTTACTCACGTAGGAATCTGGCCGCATAAATATAACCTGGCCCCTTTCTTATGGATGCGATCCTCAAAAAAAAATGTAGAGAGTGCCAGTCATCGAATCATCATAAGTTACACATGATTCCGGAGTCCAAATGGAATTAAGAAAACTACTGTTCTCACTTCAGTAACTCGCACTCTCCTATCTAGACTGAGCTCACTCATTTGAAATTGACGCAGATTTAGATTAATCATGCGTACAAAATAAAATATTAAAAGGTTCATCAAATATAAACAACAATAATTCTCGAATCACACTCAGAGCGAAAAGGCCTACTGGCCATTTTTTTTAGTATTTCGCTGTGTAAGTCTGAATTGTAAATAGAGTCTTAATATTACTATTAGCTCCAGAAGCCTGTGCTTGCACATAGATATTCTCCGGGATATTTGTTTAGCAATGTACGAGTAACTCTAAATAAACTTTAACGACAGGAACGTCTTCAAGTTAAAAACAGATTAACGTCGCTAGTCATAAAGCCCATGACGGTTCACAGTGGGAAAAAAAAAATAAATAAACTACTCGAGATGCATGGACCTGAAGCAAGCTCATGATGCACATCAGTGGGTAGAATACATATCGCCCGCAGAATGATAAAGTCGGCTAAGGGCGAAGATATGCTAAGTCCGGTTTGAAGACAATAAATGAAGGAGCATGCCTTAATTACCAATAAAATAGAGGAGATAACTGTTGGGACTGACTGCAGGAATGATTGGCTCGGGTAACTTTCTCACTGTATGCTGAGTTGTTGTTTTTTTTATTAGTCCTGCTATCACACATTTGTTCATTTGTTTTCATTGTGTGGCCGAGAATTTGATTACTAAATCTATTTAGTGTCTCATTTTGTTTGTTTATTTTCCCTCACTTTATTTCCTGTTAGCAAGGACGTGTTTTAATTGTTAGTGTGATTCATGTACTGATTGTGAAAAGCTAAAAGACAGGGAGAATGAGACGGATGGTGAAAGTCAAAAGGATATAATAGGATAGAGAGAAAACATATTATGAAGTTAAGTTCTAACTTATCATAAGCCATAAGTTCAGTTTCAGTCACTGTATTTCTATAAAACTCAAACGTGCTTGCAATCATTTCACAAACTAACACTAATGCAACGAATAATAGTGAGGGAATCCATTGTTATGCAAAGCGAAACTGTAAAGAAAAATAGAAAGAACGTAATAATTATAATTCATATCCTTAAAATTCATTATTTAAGAAAATGTAGGGCAAATTTTAAAGCTCTACCTGTGATACTAAATTGCTAAGTTTTAGCTACGAGACGCATGGCTAAGTATTAGCTACGTGACGCATGCTTCAAAACTGCACATAACATCAATATTCAGTCTCGTTTGTTTATCGTTCCGTCGCCTATCCATGTGGGTAGATTTTATACCTTTTAGATTATTATCACGTTATTTATTACTTTTGTTTTCTTTTATGTTTCAGGACAGCAGATCGTGATTGATAACATACATTTTCATATCGATGGTGTCGGGCACAAACCGTCTAAGTCTAAAGAAGTAAATTTTAACAGGAGAAAGAGAAAACTGATTACTTGATTAGTACGGCGTCTTTCATTGGATTTAAGGCATATACATAAAAGAAAGTATGTTTTACACCATGCTATGTAAGAAAAAAAAATCAGTTTATTTGCGGTTTATTAGTAATCGGGCTGCTCAAAATTAAAACCAAGTTAGCCGTTTTGCGCCGTCTGCCGAGTTGGATGGTTTGAGCCGAAGCCAGATGCAGTTCTTTGAGGTGACCTAGACGTTTTGTTCCCATCGCCTAGACTTAGGCAGTTTGCGCTTTTAGGGCTTTATCAGTAACCAAGACGTATGCGTTTAGTTACAATTACGGTCAATGTAGGAATCATTACAGAAACACTGATCGCCAAAATTACATCGTATTTTCATAATTGCCATGATTGGACGTGAGTGACTGACCAGTCTAAAACCCTAATGACAACTATGGGTAGATTTAAATTCTCCACAACCTATTCTCTGCATTCCACTTTATTCATTGCGCTGCTTATAAAAAGTTTAGGGTTAGCAATTTCAGTTTACTGTTGAATGACAATTCTGGCTAATCTATGGTTAACATTTCTTAATGTATTAAAATGTTACCACGATCACATTTTAGACATGTCTGTCGAAATGGGGATTAATACTTTTTGGCTTTATAAAAATATGTTGGATATTTCAACTCTTGGATCCTTCGCAAACCCCATAAGCTACAATTTACAATATCAGTTTGAGACTCGGTACCGACAACTCCGGGTGGATGTAAATTAGGAATAACATTTTGAGGCTTATCAAAATGATGCAGTTATCAATATTTCAATTCTACGTAAAGCCCTAGAATCCACACTTCACAGCTGATTATTTTGCTAAAAAGTGTTCGCTGTATCAAACTTTCAGAATCTTAGGAAATCCCCAGAAGCTAAACGTTACATTATCGATTCAAGATTCCGTATTGACATCTCTGGGTAGATCTAGACTGCGAATTGCATTTTGAGGTTTATTGAAATGTTGTCGTTATCAATGTCCATATCCTACGCAGAGCCCTAGAACCTACACTTGGGAATCTCAGATCATGACCCTGCTTATGACAAGTCTGGCAAGACTGGGGATAATATATTTTTGGTTAACAAATACTGTTTACGTTATCAACTTCGAGATGCATCGTAAACCCCCAGAAGCTACAATTTACAATATCAGTTTGAGACTTTGTATCAACAACTCTGGATAGAAGTAGGATGCAAAGGTTTTCGAAATGTCGAAAAATATTCCAATCCTACGGAAAGTCCTAAACCCCGCATTTCATAATCTCAGTTCATGACTCAACTAACGACAAGTCTGGCATGACTGGGGTTAATCTTTTTATCTGGTTTGTAAAAATGTATTCGCTTTGGAAACCGCCAGAAGTTACAATGTTTTTCAACCTTGAATCAAGATTCCGTATCGAGAACTCTGGATAGATATAGACTGTGAATAGCAATGAGATGTATAGAAATGTTGTCTTCAATGTATGTACCCTAAGCAGAGCCCTAGAACTTACACTTAGCAATATCAGCTCATAAGTCCACTTATGAGAAATGTAGCAATACTGGGTTTTAATATTTTTTTTTTTTTAGGTTAATGAAAATGATTGCTTTATCCATTTTGAGATGTTTCGTAAACTTCCAGAAGCTACAATTTACATTATTTGTTTGAGGCTTCATACCGACAATTGTGAGTAGATATAGACTGCAAATAACATTTCAAAGGCTATCGAAACGTTGCGGTTATCAATACATCCGTCATACGCAAAGTCCTAGAGCCCACACTTCAAACTATCAGATCATGACTCCGCTAACGACACGTCTGGCAAGACTGGGGATCTTTTTTTGTTGTTGTTGTTTTATTTGTTTAAACAAAAAAAAAAATGTTCGCTTTATCAATTTTCAGATCGTCTAGAAACCCCCCCAAAGTTGCACTTCACAGTATGGGTTTGTAATGACAACTCTGTGTATTCCTAGATTGTGATTAATAATCTGGGGTTATCAATATATTGCATTATCAATATTCCATCCTACGAAGATGACTAGAATCCATACTCCGCAATCTCAGTTCATGACTTTGCTAATGACAAGTCTGGCAAAACTAGGATTAATATATGTTGGGTTATTAAAAAAAAAATAGTTAACTTTATAAACCTTTAGATCGTTTGTAAACCCCAGGATCTACACTTTACGCTACTAGTTTAACTTTAATGATCTGCATCTCGACAACTCCATGTTTACCTTGACCGTGATTTTGGGATTTATCAACATTTCACATGTTGATCTAATAACTTTTCTAATCTTTTGTAACTGCTAAAATCTGATTCATGACTCTGTAAACGACAACCAAAATATCTAGATTAATCAAAATGTGGCCGCTTCACTTTCTATGTTAAACCATTAAAACATGTTTCTCTGAGCACAAAACGTCCACATTCATTGGCAAACGACGTTCGCTCCTCTCCATAGGTAATATTGCTCAAAAAGCCTAACTCGGTTGCGCAACACATTTTGACTACACTTTCTAAACAAGGCTACTCAAAATGCACAAAACATACACCCCCGTATAGCCTGTCAACTCTTTTAATGCATTATCACACGGCTTCGTTTTACGCTTAATAAGACATGTAGTTGTGGGGTTTTTTTTTTGCCTGCGCTGAATGAGACTCCACAACACGGCCAAAGAAACGTGGATAGTTTGAGCCGATAACAGAGAGAGATGGCTGAGTTAGACGATTTGATAATGTAAATATGTTTTTTTTTTTTTTTAGATGTCTTTGCATAAATATTGATAGACATGATGCGCAATGGTATGATTTAGCTATTTACCGAAAATCAAAAGTCTGGGCCCCGATCTTGGACTTAGATGGTTTGTGCCCGACACCATTGATTTGCTGATTCCCTACTATTTGGTTGTAAATATGAGACTTTGCCAATGTTCAAGACATCGGTAGCTATGTGTCTCCATTCATAACAAGGTATAAGACATCCAAACCACAGGATACTAAGTTACGATAATAAACATAATAAAACAAATAAAAAAAAAATAAAAAAATAGGTGATTTTAGTGAGGAACATTTTTACCAGAATGTATAGTGCACAGACATAGACGATTTATTACTTCCAGATTAAATTTCAGGACACAGCAAAACGTCACGCAAACAGATTTTTGTTGTTGTTGTTGTTGTTGTTGTTGTTGTTGTTGTTGTTGTTGTTGTTTCTTTTTGTTCATAGAGAAGCGTTGGGGGTCGTGGATGTTGCTAGCGACCAATATCCACCTGACCTCGGCATACTAAGAAAAAAAAAAATCTCCACGTCCCAACCAACAAACTGACGTTAACTGTCGAAGTGTTTATCGAAATAGTTTATCTTCGATTAGAGTATTAACGACAGAGAACTGACAGTGAGGGTTTCGGTTGGTTGAATAGTATGGCAAACTCCGCAGCACCTTGGCGCAGGTGTTCGTATATGCACCTATATAGACAGGAAACTCTTTTACTTGGAAAGCGAGGCAACAGGNCGCCCCCCTCGATTAACCAGTGTTCGGCCCTTTGACTTTTTTTCTACGCCAACAACTCAAACAGTAATACTTCTTGAGCTGTAAAACATAAGAAACGTTGGTGTGTGGAATAATGAGCGAGCTGCTATTGTTGCATGTCATCATCGAAAGGGTAGATGAGCTCCGCGATTGCCGTGTTTGAAGAATAACCGATGCATCATCTGCGGACAAACAAAACATTACAAAAAAAAACAAAAAAACACACAACAGATGTTTCATGTCTAGTCCTGCCAGACTGACCGCAAAAAGAACTGACACAAACCCTTGAAATCACTCGACATCTACACCTAAAATCACAGTAACCAAAAGGACAAGCCAGAAATACAGAGGTGTTACGCCGATCTACACCAGTTGTGGCATTTCGCACTTACATCCAACGTTCAGTAAGAAACGTAGCTATTATTTTTATGAGTGGTAGTTGGCTATTCATGGTTTTGTGGATATGACAAAAATAGATTGACTGCCAATTCCCAACCTATCGCTAAATGGCAAAATAACGATTGAGTATTTTGTGGTGGGATAGTCTGAGACTCAGTGGAAATGCGTTTCATTCGCAGAGTGATCTCCCCTGCATAACTTTGAAACTATAACGATTTCGCATGTGATGGGCATAAAAAGGGCAAACTGATGCCAATTACTCATAATGTGAAAATATGAGATTTATCCCTCTGCTGTGGTAACTATGAAATGTTCACTTCTAACTGCTACACGCATTTTAAACAGTTCCAACTGATACCTGTAGCATACGATGATTGTTAAATCAGCCTCAGTATGCTCAAACTTACCACATCTTCCTTGTCTAGGCACACCGAGAGTTTTCTTTCTTCGCCTCAAAGGAGCATCCATGGTCACCCTGTTAAATAACGAGTTATTGGATTTCTTACACTTGTTATTGAGCGTTTCATAATTTTATAAGTTAATAATGTTAGTATGTTATTAATATAACAGAAACACAAGATGTAATATTATTATCTTTTGCCTTTCTCATTTCAGCATCACCACATGGCAGGTTTGTTGACATCTTTTTTTTTTTCACTATAAAAAAAAATTGTAAATTAAAAAAAGAAAAAGGAAAATATGAAATAGATACTCAGCCAAATAAAAAAAGTGCTACGGAATAATTGAAAATGCCTCGCAGTTCGATATGCCTTTTCCAAATCATAATCCATTTTGTATAAATATTTGTTAAGGTCTTTAGATAAGACTTAAATGAGAAATTGATCAATGTTTACTCAATTGATAATTAATTTCACTGCAAATAGTGAAATCAGCAAAAAGTGTTACCCGCATGTAATGGTTCTGATCAACTACAGTCTTGGTTTTACTAAAGAAATCCCGCTTTTAATCAAGTCTTGCATGACTTTGGCAGATCTCAGCGTGCCTTCAGGGCATTTGCAAGCTGGCATTCCAATGGCCTAGGTTGAAATAATAATAATGGGTCAACAGGAGAACTATATGGAGACTGTGGCACCATTCGTATAAGTTTGGCACTGTTGCTTTGCTGACCGTGCTAGAGTGGGTAAACCAAAGGCAACAACTGCCTTTTAGGACCAGCATATCCTGCGAATTCATGATTAAAAAAAAAAAATCAATTAAAAAAAATCAATTAAAAAAAAATCAATTAAAAAAAAAAAAAAAAAAGAANAAAAAACGGTTCTCATAATCCTATTAGCCGCAGGTGTCAGGCAGTGATTGGTGGCGCTGGCGAGTACAACAGTAATTAGATGAATAACTGGAGGAACTTTCTTTAGAGTTTTCTTGCGGACAAGGACAATTAAATTATTTGAATGGTCCAAATCCATGTGCAAAGGGGGGGGGGNGGGGGGGGTGTCTTTCTTTTACAGAATTTCCTCATTTTACATGTCAAAGGACCAGAGATAACTGCGAAAATAATCGTGTTGCCTTAATTTTTTGACTGAGGTAGCCTATATGTTATGCATTTATACTGCCCCCTTTTCTTTTTAAGTTATGATTATGTCACCTTTTTTAGTGTAAGTTCACATTCAGTAGTTAAGCTAGTGATACCCCGTTGGCCACCCTGTGACTAATCAGCAAACATAAATGGTCATTATAGCTGTTGCAACAATCCAGCCAGTGGACTTGCATGACGATGCAGGCTTCTCACGGCTTATCTAGGCGATAACATGTCCTTTTCGGGCAACTGAAGCGCTCTGTGAAGGCCATTAGTACAAAATCGTGGCATGGTCACACGAAAAATAGATACAATATGCAATATGTGTGTGTGTGTGTGTGTGTGTGTGTGTGTGTGTGTGTGTGTGTGTGTGTGTACTTGCACTTCTGATCGTAAACTCGGCTGGTCTGATTGATCTTATTGATACAATAAAATAACAACAACAACAAAAAAAAGTTAGCTTGAAGTAAATGTATTTCAAAAGCAGAAAAAGCATGTGTGACACAATAGGTATCGGACACCTTCATCTGGCATCTGTTTCATAGAATCGAAAACGCTGTGTCTTTAAAGTGCTCCGGTTTCCTGGGAGGGCAATACAACTCGCAGATGGATAACAAAATGCCACTAATGCAAAGCACTACTCTACTACTGCTACCGACACACACGCACACACAAAAAAGTGGCTAACTTTCCGTTGCATTTGTTTTTCATTGATTTTGATAAATTAGAATCTTCACCTCAGTAGAAGTTTGTGAGTTATAAAAGGGCAAAAACCGAATGCCCTCCTTCCCCCTCCTCTTTGTATTTTTTCTCGCTGCTCTGAGGCCGCGCGGGCAAGTCTACGATTCTATGTCATATTGTAACGTCTGAACCTCAGTTCTTTCATCAGGTTTGGCTGACTTGTATTGACGACTGGTTTGAACTCTATGCACCTTTATTAGCGCCCCCCCCCCNTCGGATTTTTTTTTTTTGTTGTTGTTGTGCTAAAGGTCCAAAGCCAAGATGGCTGCAAAGATGGCTGCCGACACCAATATGGAAACTTATCATTGGAAGCAGAGCACTAAAATAAAAATCCACAAATGAACATTTTTTTTTTAATAACACTCAAGGGCATATTTTTATGACGACACAGATCCCGAATCTGATTTCCTTTTGCCATTATACTATTGTGACCAAGAAATCCAAGATTGCTGCCAAAATAAATGTCCTCTTAGAAAAGTTTTTTTTTTTTTTTTTTAAACCAGAATACTCAGGATCTTATGTAACTATATATTCTATTCAGGAGAAATGAACCACGAGTGTTCCAATTCTAATGTCGTTTCCACTTTATGATATCATTTTGTCCCAGAAATCTCAGAAAGCCGCCACCTGAGAGTATTAGAACAAACATTTTTAATGGGAGCATGTAGAAAATATTAGAAACCAAGGAAAATCAACAATTTATATAGCCAAATCGATGCCCTCGTGGAAGCTGAAAGGCGACATATCGATTTTAGATCAGAGTCATGCCTAATGCTTGAAACCAAGGTCAACCGGTGCCATTTGAAAGGTCTCTTATTCCGTGAGATCTTGACTGAAGTCACGGCTCCAACCACGTATAGTTTCATGTCACATTCTTCTGATACTTATATCTGTATTTGTCCATGGATTGGTTCGGGCATGCGAGACACCATTTCCGTGTGTTCTTAGTTGTGCCAGGTCTGGTGGGTTTTGTGATGAAGTAACTTCTACTAAGAGATGAGCAAACCTTTTACCTTTTAGCCCTGAAACAAGAATGAACTTGACAAATTCGAAAACTTCTACATATCTGTCAATTAGAGCAAAGGTCTTGAAGGTTATTGTACCCACAAATAATGCTGTTTGAATTTTAAACCCTTAACCCTCCTGAAGCGGTGATATAATTAATTGCTCGCTTTGCTTGAGCGCGGCAATAAATAATTATTTACGGATCTCTTTGCCGACCTCTGAGCACGGCAATATAATTTTTCAAACTCGAAGCGTGCGGCTCCCCAGATCCAGTCTTTCAATGGCTACGTGGCCACTGTTACGGATAATGACCGTTACACGTGTTGTCTGATAGCCAATCAGGTGACAGTGGCGTGCCAAATTCTACTGGAACGGTCAGACGTCGAAAAGTGATGGGTATTTGCAGCACTCAACCGAAACAAGCGGACGGTATAATAAATTGTATTAGCACATTGCAAAGGTGAAATTGAGGAAAATGATTGAAAAGGGCAAACTCCCTTAAATGGAATGCAAAATATCCGTTTCCATGTGGTTCAAATTGTCACCTTCGATCACATCAGGGGTGTACGTTAAGGCCAGACCTGTCATTTCTGTTACTACAAGGAGGATCTATTACCATAACGCGATTCCCCTACGTGTGGTCTTGGCCACGCATGATCTTGAATGGTACTCTATCCTAATGATATTGGTGTCGAATATATGTATATATATTTATTTTTTTTTTCAGTCAGTATACAACAACAGGCTGGAAATGTTGAAACAAAAGCAATAATCAAATTTGGGGAAAAAAATCGCAAAGCCCACCATACTTGGCACAATTTAGGGCGCATCAGCTCCATGGAATCATACAACGTGCTGTCCCACACACGCGTACCAATCCTTAAACAAAAACAGACATAAGTGTGCAGAGTTCTGTGTAGATATCACATCCAAGTTGCGAAACAACCCCATTCATAAACTGGGCAACTAACATGTCCAAATCATGAAATATCCAGCCCACTATTCCTTTCATGAAATGTGCAATATTTTAGCAAGCATTCGTGAACTTCAAGTTGAATGTGCTCAGTCCGTAAAATAGCCGGAAAAAATGCATTTTTATTCACAGATTTGTATGTGCCATTTACATCACACACAGCTAAAACCGATAGTATTTGAGAAATGCATAAAGTATACTGCCTGTCACATATAAAGCTCGTTTATTAGTCCCGATGTCGAAAATTCAGCAAAATATTTGAGTAAACAAATTTTCAAACGAGGGCCAATGCTATTTGCCCTGCTAAAATAAAGGGGGAGAAATAACAACAACAACAACAACAACAACAACAACAACAACAACAACACCAACAACAACAACAACAGCAACAACAACAACAACAACAACAACAACAACAACAACAACAACAAAATAGTTTCCAGCTGTGACATGCTCATTTTGTGTTTGTCCCAGCACAGATTGTCATCAGGGTTGACTCTGTCGCGATTTTTTAATGTATTTATGATCTGCACCTTACACTATAGACTATTTATGTTTCGTCTCAATTAGAGGTCCTTTGTTCACTGGTCAAAGATACTCTCCATAATATCTTCGCTTACTCATCAATTACAAAACATTCATCTCTTCCGATTGTTTCACTTAATTGAAAGTTCCAAGACTCTACTCCATGCCTCGGAACATAACACAAAGGCACAATAAATAATTTCCTCTGTAGGTTCAAATTTCCACTCCTCATTAATCTTTCCTTCTCTTCATTGGCGTCAACATTCTTACTATATTCTGTTATCCTTTCTTCTTCAGCTTATACTTTTTATTATCTGTATTTACGCATCAATGCACCGACATATGCACGAACGTTATGCTTGGCGCATTTTCTTCCGACTAACCTAAAGGCGGATTAAAGTTCTTGGAGTCGCATTGATCACCGAAGACGACCAGTCAAGTTGTATCTAAAGATGATGAGTCAGACATAACTGACTGCAGTGACACAGCTCGTTCTTCTATTTATTACTGTTCACACATTACGGACGTTGATAATAGCTTGCAATGGGCTGCGGCGAAGGTTTAAGAACAACTCAATGAACTAGAAATATTACTGGCAAAGGAACCTCTTAAACAAGAATATTTACAAGAAATCGGTAAGGTTAAAGCACAACTGGAACTTCTGACAATAGTTGAACAAAAAGGGGCAGCGGTAAGGGCTAATTTAAAATGGATAGAAGGGGGAGACAAGGAAACTGCATATTTTCTGGGTCTAGAAAAAAAGCGAAAGGTTGAAAATACAGTCACACAATTACAAACTGAATCAGGTAAAATTCAAGAAGTAGTATACAAGTTTTACCGTAATCTATATAAAAAGAGTGAGGAACCCTAACGCAATGAAATGGAAGCTTTTCCCACTGACTTGGACATAACACCTTTAAGTGACTCGGAAAGCCAGATATATTAATCAGAGCTAACTGTAGAAGAACTCAGTATGGGTTGGAAACAAATGAAAAACAACTCGGCACCAGGCATGGGTGGATTAACAAAGGACTTCTACACATTTTTTTGGAATGGATTAAAACATGATTTGTATAACTGTTAGGTGTACAGCCAAGAAACAGGCAGCTTAACATACACACAGACAGTTGGAGTAACAACGCTTATACACAAAGGGAAAGAACAGACAAATCAAAACGTAAGTAACTGGAGATCGATTTCCTTGACCTATACCGATTATAAAATATTAGCAAAAGTACTGGCAGAAACTGCTGAAAAATGTTTTGCCAAATCTGGTATCAGACTCACAAAAGGGATTCATGGGAGGCAGAAAAGCCACTGATTTACTGAAACAGATATATGATAATAATATATTAAAATATTCTGAGGGAAAAACAGGATACATTCTAGTAATCGATTACAACATATGTTTCTATAGTGTAGCACACGATTACGTAATCTATGCACTGAAGAGGTTTATATTAAAAAAAAAAACAATTTACTAAATGGATTAATTTAATAATGAACGAAGCCAAAAGATGTACTAATGCCCTCGGTTGGTTAACGGACTTCTTTCCCCTAGAACGAGGTTTGGGACAGGACTACCCTTGCTTCCTGCTGACCTACTTGCTGGTTGCAGAAATATTAGCACTCAAAATTTAACAGAGCAGAATAATGAAAGGATTCCAAATGGAAGAGATGGGCCCAGTAAAATTCTACAGTATGCAGATGATACCTAATTTTTCCTGAAGGACGAAACTGACTTCAGAGAAATACTATCCGAAATAAAATCATTCTCTAATGTTTTCTGGCTTACATCTGAACCACACAAAGTCACAACTGATGCCAGTCACCAAAATCACTCAAGAGATAAAGTACAATCAAGGAATTACCAAAGTCATCCGAGTAAAAATCTTAGGAGTAATCTTCCAAACAGAAAAAAAAAACAGATAGCATAGAGGAAAACTGGACAAGCATAATTAAAAAAATAGATAACCAAATATTGATATGGTCTCAAGAGAAATATATCAATCAAACGGAAACTAATAATTACCAGGCTTTTTTTTTTATTATCTCAGTGTATATATACTCTTCAAATTATTAGTATACCAGAGAAAGTGCTCGAATCAATCGCACGTTCTTCAGTTCTAGCTTAGGCTAAAATATAAAAAAAAAAAAAATCGAATAAAATCAAACCAACAAAAGTGTGTGCATCAGAAGAACGCGGGGGACTGAACATGATAACTTTGCATAACATGCAAGCCATTTTTGGATAGACTGGGCAATACAATTATGTAATGGACATCGAGAACCAAGGAAACAGATATCAGGATACTTTTACAGGAACATTGGAGAAACCAGGTGCTTTGAAATAACCGTTAAGGAAGAGGACAGGAAATTACTGTGAAACGAAATACGTACAGGCTATTAGAAACGTGTTGCGTGCATGGATAAAACACAAAACTTAAAAGAAAGGAAACCCAACAATAAATACATTTGGTATAATCAAGACTTTCACTACAGAGACAAAACACGTTACACTGCACATTGATGTAAGGCAGGCATAAACTACATAGCCCAGCTGCACGAGGGAGGACCATTTCTAAAGTGGGAAACAGTGGTAGGGATACATGTACTATGAAATAGAGCAACTCTGATCTTTGAATACAGTGCATCTAAACAAGTATTTTTTTTTTCAAAGACACTAACATTCTGAGAGTCTTCTTCACAAAAGCCAGCAAAATAAGACAATTGATAGTACAGGGCGCTATACACACACCCTATATATACTTTTATTTTTTTGGGGAAGAAGTTTTGATATTCAGTTTCATCAAAAGTGTGGAGTCCAGCAAAATCAGTAACAGATGAAATACGATTACGAACACTCGGATTGAGAATTGTGCACAACATTTTTCCGACCGCAATTTTATTACACAAAATGTCAATAACAGATAGCAAGTTATGCACTATATGCAAAAAAAAAAGATTATACTGAACACAGTAACAGGGTAGGAGGGTCAAAATAATGCAACACCGCCAAGAGGATAATCTATGAATCTGTGTAGACAGCTTACTATCCGCACCTTCAAAAAAAAAAAAAAAGGTTCCAGTATTCTATGTGTCCTGTTTTGAATGATAAATGTCCAAATTCAAGTCGAAAACCATTTTTGGCAGCCATCTTTGATTTGGCCCTGTAATGAAAAAAGCCGGGGCTTTTTGCGGGAGACTTTTTTTTTCTTAATTAGGTCGACTAAAATGTCGAAACATGTCAGCCAACAATCACAGAACTGATGTTTTAGACCCTATTAGTAGAAAGTAAATGTATTACTCTGCCATCTTGGGAATTGATTGGAGTAGATGTGTTCTTGTTTTTTTTGTTTTTTTTTTAATGTCTTTTTTTATTGCGCTGTTTTCAGACGATCTGGCAGTTCTGGGGGGTATCCAAATGTAGTACACATATCTATAGATGAGCTCGAGTTGGGAGAGGTAAGTTTTCAATCAGCATGTGCGGTGACCGTTGTTTTTTTTTTTTAACTGTCATTCTGAAGTTAAAGCAGAGAAAGCTTAAATACAGTTAAGTTTTCTATTTTATTGACATTCACACATAAAACAAAGGAAAACGTGAGTTATTAATTAAAGACCTAATAGAAAACACATTTGCATCAATAATGTATCAAACTATACGATATGACGCAATATTAAAAATAGAATATTAACCTACGTGGTAAGGGGTCCGAACGCAGAATGAAAGGCATTTGTGA